>OVBJ01000256.1:0-70335 GCA_900406535.1 Noccaea bulbosa
TAAAAGTCGGTTGTAAAAGTCGGTTCCTATTCTCTTATAAATAGGAGAATAATCATTATTTAAGAGGGACTTCTAGAGAGCAAAAAAGGCATATGCCACAAACTTTGTAGCTCTCGAAACAGCTAATAAGAAAACCATCATTTGGATCGAACTGTTTCTTATTAAATTCACAGCTTGAAAACGAATCAAAAACCATTGTGCAATTTCGGTTCGCACAGATATATATATTTTTTACCATTTAAAGAATCGCAAAAGAGTATTATTGACCCATGTGTGATTTATAATCTCTATTTGGTTAGAAAGGTGTGTTACAATGCTATATCGAACACAACTTTGAGTCCTATATGTGCTATGCTTGGATAGAGAATTAGAGATGATATACAAATTGTATAATACATTACTTTTCGAGCTGCTACAACTGCTATACCAAAATTAGTTTCAGCCCTATAGAATTTGTGGCCCAAAAATCCATAATTTTCTAGTTATCAGAAAAAAAAAAAAAAAAAAAAAAAAAAAAAAAAAAAAAAAAAAAAAAAAAAAAAAAAAAAAAAAAAAAAAAAAANAAAAATAAAAAATAAAAAATATGTAAAACTCATATGCTATATTCAGTTATTCTCATATTGTTCCGTTTGAAACAAATGGCTGCTTTTAGATCCATGGACTGGTTATTATACCTATCCTCTGTCATGGAAAATATTGAATGGTATAATTGACATATGGTATTATGGATAATTGGTATGGTTTCAACTTTCAAGGAACTAGAAAAAAGAAGCATCAGGCTGAAAAAGAAGTGGCTTCAATGGACACCTTTGCCCTGTAGATTTGGAATGCGACGGTGTACTTACACACTAGATTTTGCAAATTGAGCTGATGAAGTCAGACGATCAGATCAAATCAGAATGAGAAAGTTACCAACTTTGTTTTCTAGATGACAATAACGTTCTTTGTTACTTATATTTGACTTTTTCTTAAAAAAGAACGCATGTGGGTGAGTGGGTCTTGTCTCAACCACGTCACCATACTCAGTCAGCAACAATATCCATTATCCCATACCATATTATCCCAAAAACAAAACACAACACAACAGTGTAACAATAATGTCCCATGCTTATCATTATCCAATTATCCAAATCCAAAACCATTCAAACCCAATACCCATTTCTTTCTTTTGCAAAGTCAAAACAATCATCTCTCAATATCTCCGCAAATGGAAACAAACCAAAAAAGAAAAAACAAAAGAAGCAATTTTACATCGAATTTTGATTGAATCCAAGAATTACCAATACAAACACAAAATCTGTAATATAGAAAGAAAGAAAAAAAACTGTTTCTTCTTGTCTTTTAGCTTGATCAGTTTCTTGGATTCAGAATCCATGGAGCTTCAACAATCTGTAAACACAGAGACAGACATAAACTATGAAGAAGAGACGATTTAACTCTCACGAGTCTCCTCGTTTCGTTTCCTCTCTCTCTCACTCTCTCCACGTAACTCTCCACTTTACCATTTGCTCTCTCAATCAACACTTCTAACAACGATCTCACCGTCTCAAACGTTACTCTCCCGGTTAAATCCACCACGTATTTCCGGTTATTCGGTACCGACAGCGACGACGATACCCGATCGATCCACGTCGGTTTTGATCCAACGGTCATCATTTTAGATGACGACCGGTCCAATTCCGGTTCTACTACAATTGGTCTTCTCGACGCTCTCACGAACGTTTCGACCGCGCCGTTACATAGCGTCACGAGCGTTTGCTTAACCTTTTGCTCGTGTTTCGGGTTTGTTAAACCGGTGAAGAAATCGTCGAACACGTTGACGTCGGTCGTCTTGTCGAGGTAAACCGAAACCGCCGTGCTCACGAAACGCTGAACGCAATCGCCGATTAGTTTTCTCCCGTCGTCGGAGCAAATCGCGTCGAGTAATTTCGGATTCGAGAAGATCGGAGATTCGCCGGAGGAGGAGGAATAGAGCGCGACGACTAAGTTCCTGGCGAAGCTACCGACGATCGCGGAAGCGAAACCCGATCCGGATTTCGTGAACAGCTTATCCATGACCCGATCCGTAAAACCCGACCCGGATTCATCATCGTTACCGGAATCCAGTCGGTATCCTCTGAGTAATCCGATGGTCATAGCTTGTGTGAATCTGATCAGAGACGAATTGAGCTCATCAGATTTCGCGATTTTGGAAATCTGCTTGAAGCTGTTTGGGATTTGATCGGAGTCGGATCTGAGAAATTCCGTCAGATCTTTGGTGATTACACTAACGGCTTCGGCGGAATCAGAGGCTGCTTCGACGAGGTTGAGGAGGAGAGTGAAGAGCTTAGAGATTCGCTTCCTTTTCTGGGAAATTGAAGGAGAATGATAAACCCTAAAAGCACCATAACCACTCGCAGCTAGTAAAATCCACTTCTTGTTCCTCAGAGCAAAATCGAAACCCTTTCTGCCCAACGCTAAATCCATATAACTACAGAATCAGAAAAGAAGAAGAAGAGACTATTTGAGAGAAATCTCAGACATCTTTAAAACCCTTTTGCTGGTGAGAGCTTAAAACACTATTTTCTCGGGAAAATCAATGAGAAAGCAGCAAGCTTTTAAAACAGAGCAAAGGTATAACAACGTAGAAGGAACTGGGAAAATTAACGAAAGGGAAAAGAAAAAGAAAAATCTGTGAGAAATCGGGAATTGGATAAGAATTCAAGTCATGACGTCAAAGCCAATAACAGAATTGTAACAAAAGAGAGAGAGAAATGAGGAATTTCTGAATAAATCGTTCGTGGTCCTAAAATATGAAAATCAAGTTGATATGGTGAAGACAAAGGCATATGTGTGTATACATGCGTGTCAGAGAAAAGAAATCCATTGGTTTTATTGGAAGCTTCGAGCATGGGTTGTTTGTTGGGTGGTAAATCAGTTATGGAGTCTTTTAAAGTTCCTCAGTTTCTTCAAATCCTAAATATATATATTTTTTTTTTTTTCACGCTCATTTAAAACTCTTACCAACAAAGTGCATGGTCATGACTTACCGATCGTGATAAATGCAGGTAAAATTTAACACCATTTTACCAGTAATACTCCGTACTAATACCATTTTTTGAAATACTAATACCACATGTGGTAGTAGAAGCCGCAATTCAAGAATTTTGTCTCATCAAATGGAACAATCTCCTTCAATTTGTTGAATAGCATGTTCTCATTTGTCCCAAGTGTAATTTTACATGTGATTCAAGAGGAATGCTTTGAATTTCACTTCATATGAAGCAATGCAATACCAGAAGATAAAAATCAAAAATTGGAAAAAAAAAAAAAAAAACAAACAAAATAATACTATAGTTAACATTATTTAAAGTAAAAGCATTGAATATCATTCATTTTCAAGAACGACCAGCAGCACAGGGCAAAAGAAGCGGTGGATTCACGCTCAAGTTTAAGTGGATATATCAAAATAAGTCCAAGATAATATTGTAAATTTGTAATCAAACTGCTTTTAATATTTTCTTTTTCCACTTTGCTTAACAATTGCGGTTTCTTTTTTCCAACAAATAAAAGATTCACCGGGTCTTTTTCCGTTCTTTTGGTTTTTGCTCTTTTTTTTTTCTCATCAAGAAGAATAAAATCAGTGGATAATGGCGGTGCACTTTTCATACGAATGTCTCTCCATAGCCAAACAAATTAGTTGGATTTACATGATATCGCAGCCAAACACGTGGACGGTGAGGTGCTAACGCCTTGGAAGAGGCGAGCCGTCGCGTCTCTTTGAAGTCAGAGTTTCATTTCATCGTTATCAGAGAGTACTATTCCACGTGGCAAGGTGTTTTAACACGTGGTATGTTCTTATACTCCAATCTCATGGCAGTACACGTTTCTCCCTTTCGACCATATCACAGTTCCGAAAGATTCGGAGGATCCATCAGTTAACAAAAACACATGAATTTCAAAGTTCCAAAATTAGCTGATATTTCACTTGACTTGGTTGTCAATTTTTGAAGGGAAGTTGAGCTTTCGCTGAGCTCCAGTTTCCATGTGAAAGGGATGGATTTATGCCTAAACATTAAAATGTTTTCAGATACGGGATTGAAAGAATAAATTGTAGGTCGAAAACTCGAAATTTGTTAACTAAAAAAACACTACAAAAAGTGATTATTGTGACAAAAAAATTTGTAACCAATAGTTTAATAATAATATTGTGACTATTTACATACTACTATGTGTAGTTACGAAATTAATTATGAACTGTCACCGGTCCAGCGAAAAAAAAAATCAATTAACTACACTATGCTTTAAAAGCTTTATGGTGTATAGGAATTTCTAACATTTCATCATCACAATTATGTCCAGCTGCTGTTTTATTTACAAGCCAGTCAGTTTAATAGTATAAGGAAGTGTTACAAAAAAATAACATTTCTAGTCACCTCTAAATGAAAGTTTATCATCGATCAAAGCGAATCATTTTTCTGTCCATTGAAACAACACTACATTAGTTCAAAAGGTTTCTGGTGAACGATTTATAAGAATTTAGAACATTTTTTCCTTCATAATTACCATCATATGGTGCTGTTTATTTACAAGCCAGGCAGATTCTTGGAAGACAGAGTACAAAAGCTATTAGCTATCCACAAACATAATTTGTAATAAACGGATAGGGTCACAATATAGCATCAATGTTCGTCACCAACATTCAAACCCATCATTTGATTCTTTTCTTCTTCTTTTCGCTTACCTGACCGGACGTGGCACATTCTTCTTCCGATACAGCCTTTTGGGTAAAGATTAAGTCATAGGTCTGACGGTTCAGGAGTCGTTCATTTCTTGTAACTCACAGGTACGTCATCATCTTCTTCAAGATCACTGAACGATACGTCTTCGTCCTCATCGACAACATGTTTTGCAGCTCCGGTGGAGTTAACGGGTCCTGCAGTATCTTCATCCTTCAACCAATCATCAGCATCATCATCATCTACTTGCACATCAATAACTCTAGGCGAAGAACCAGCGACTGGGCTCTGCACCGGCTTGTCATGGTGAGCCGGTGCTGGTCTTTCTTCGATGACAGGCTTGTCCACAACTTGTATCTCCTTGCTCTCGATTGGATGCTTCTCTGTCACAAACTCAGATGTCTCGATCGAATCTATTGCTTCGACGATGATGGTTTTCACTGGCTCTGGTTCTGGTTCGGGTGAAGGATTAATAGGCAGAGAAAGAGGTTCCGCATTCGCATTACCAGCTCCTGTATCACTACTCTCTGACACCATCACAGTAGCTTTGTCTCTCTTATGCAGCAGCTCGAGGGATAACTGTGCTCTTGATTCAAGTACCTTTACGAAAACGCAAAACACAGTGGGTTATCTTTAGGTTACTGTTTAGGTTCATTATTAGCAGAGAGAATCATTCATTGATTCATAACCCACTATATCGGATTAGCTTGAGAACAGAAGGAAAAAGATGAGAATGATCAGCAATGGAGTTGAGAACCAAGCTTACCTGAGAAGTTGAGAGAAGCAAAGCATCCTCTTTGCTGAATTTAGGATGCACAAGAACAAAATAAATCCTCCAGAAGCAATTCTCGCTCATGTATGCTGGGCAAAGTTCAATCCTCAAAGCAGCCAGGCTCGACGCAAGCCTGTCCACGGCCAGCGCGTGCTCATATTGAGCATCGGTCATTTCAAAGTCTGCAAACACATAAACAACACCTTCAATTGCAAACATATAATAACAAACAACAAACCTACTACGAACGAAGATGGTCACTAAAACAAACACATTCGTCTTTCACTAAACTAAGCTACAATCAAGATATATGATAACTTCAATTCAATTACCCTAAAAGTGATCAGAGCAACTCTTACAACAAAACCAGGAAATCTCAAGTTTGTGCAAGTCAATTCCTACTCGTGACTATCGCTTCCTTCCAGATTGCAGTCAGAAGCCATAGATTAGAGTAAATATGAACATCTGGTTACAATGTGCTGCGAAATCGAAGACGTACCATCAAAGTCTTTGTCCTCGTCAGGGAAGGGGAAATCAAGCCATGTCTCAGGATGCAACGCAAGATCCCTCGCGAATCCAACTACTTCCTCCGTCACACCAATCGCATCTCCAACATCGAGCTCTTTCGAACCCGCTCCTTCCGTTCCCAATTGCAAGAAATTCGAAGCCATCTTCGTAAGCCCCGATACCGGTATGTTTCCGGAGATCTTCGAGATCCCCGTCCTGAATCTACCTCCGATCTCCACAATATCATTCCTGATCCCAGCGATCAGATCCTCATCACCCTCCCCGAGATCCGAAGACTTCCGAGTCTCATCCACAGGACCTCCCGTCGGATTTTTCTCCGGAAGATCGGAAGAATCAGGCGGCGGTGCTAGGAAAGAAGCCACACCCCATAGCTGGCTTCTGAAGGTCTTGGTGAGTTCAGAGATATCTTCCTTCACGCCTCGTGGAGACTGTGATGCCAACACCGACGACGAAGACGGTTTATCGGAACCGGAATCCTCATTCGAATTGGACTTGATCGTTTCCTTTCCATCATCATCATCTTCATCGATCTTCAGTGAATTCGCAATGGATCTAGCAAGCCATGCCATTTTTTTTTTTTGGATCTCTCACAAGTTATCTCAATCGCGCGTCCTTAAAGAGTTAAAAGTACACACCATTGACGCTAAATCCAACCTCGAGCAAAACGCGCGTTTAATTTATTAAATGGGCTTCATAGCAAAAGCCCATAAAGTTCAAACTCTAGCCCATCTTTGGTTTTTCTTCTTGCTGCTTACTGTTACAGAGTTTTATGTCCAGACAAAAGCTCTCACATCAAAATCAAACTCTGATAGGTAATACACAAACCCACTCAAAACAGAGATTTTGTGCTCAGCCTCATTTCCGAAACAGACAACCGATATAAGCCTGTGTTTTTGGGAGGGGGTAATGAATGGCTGAGCAAATAGTTGAAATGATTCACTTGTCAAATCTCACCATCTTTTCAATTGTTCATTAAAACAGTGTGTAGCTCAGATCAATGCAATGGAGACTTTTGGTCTCCACCACAACTTATCTTCAACTTATTAGACAAGAATCAGATTCATCACATCGTACTGTACTTTGAGATGTCACTCCATGGAAACAACAGTGTTTGATTCTTAAAGAATCACAATCTTTTTTACTTTTTTTTTTCACCTTTGAGGACAATAAGAGAGGCTCGGAACAAAGATTGAAACTAAAAATGAGTAAAAAACATACATTTGTCCAATTTTCTAATCTAAGAAAAGCTATTAGAAAACATTGAAATTAAGAAGAAAAAAAAGAAAAGACTCAAAAGCTTAAAAAGAGACACTACAAAAGTTCAAGTCAAAAGATTTTTGCTTCTTTTCTGGTGTTTGTGAGTGAGTGGTCAAAAAGCAAAACAACCTCTCACACGAACCAAATGAGAGAGTAATAAGGTTCCCCTTTCTTTCTCCAAATTCTTCCTTTTTTTTTCTTTCTTCTGAAATTGATTGAACCAAAGGCAGTAACTTTACACAGATTTGCTAAATTCCCAAATGTTTATTGTAAACCGAACCAACATGAAACCGTTACAAACCCATCTTCCCCCTGTTTTCCATCTGCGGACTGCTTGCTTGCTTGCTTTCTCCTTTGAATCATTACCGCCAAAAACCAATAGCCGCATCTTCAAACTCTTCATCTATATATACACCCAAGGGCAGAGGCGGATTCGCAACTCACATTTACCATTTCCATGGATATTGGATCGTGCCAAAGATTTGAACTTTTCTTGCTATTGGATCGTCCTTGTGAGTTTGCATTTGGAAATAAACATGGTATCTGAATAATGCAGACTACACAGCTTGAGCAGCTCCGCAGACCGCTGCTTCAACGCGGGATCGCACCCGCTCTGAATCACAAGCAAAAGCTTCGCAGCCAAACCAACCTCCACAGCACGAGGAGAACATTCCTCTGGAGCTAACTTGCAGACAGACCAAAGAATCGAGAGAGCATAGTTGGTGCAATTCTCGGAGACTCTCATCAGCACCTTAACGGTGTAAGGTATGGTGTTGGCAGAGTCTTTCACAGCGACTCTTCCTTCCACATCTGAACACAAAGCATCAATCACAAACAGAGCCAACTCCAAACACTCAGGGTCTAAAGAGGGTAAGATATCGACTAATTGAGGCACTGCTCCGATCCTAACCATCAAGTTTCGAACTTGTTTATGAACCGAGATCGGTTTAAGCAACCCAAGCGCAGGTGAGACTCCATTTCTGTGTCTCTTATCCTTAACCAACCTCATCAACCCAACAAGCAAGCTATGACTCGAAACCAGCTCTGCTCTAAACCCTTTCTCCTCCACCAACCCTCTAATCAGCTTCGCGCAATTGATCTTCGTCTCGTTCGACCCATCATTCAACATGTCAACAATCAGAGAGACCTTAGCCGGCTGCATCAGCCCCGACTTGGAGTCCGAATCGAGGTCAAGGCTCACGAGGATCGCGACGACCTCAGATCCAACGGCGTGAGAAGTGAAGGGACCCAAAAGAGAAGAGATCACAGAGACGCCACCTTCTTCCGCAACAGTCTTCCTCGCCATAAGATGCGCCACGACGATCTGCTTGAGCTCGCTCAACGCGTGAACCCTAGCTTGCCCTTTCGCTTTCTTCAACGTCCCGAGGATCTCAATCGCTCTCCCTTGCACGTCCTCGGAGCGCTTCTTCATCAGCACGTACTTCTGAGAGAACCAAGTGTAGATCAAATGGTGGAGGGTTTTGTTAGGAGTCACCGTATCGTCCCAAAGCTCCTGCATTGTCGTCGGGCAAGTCAAGTGGCCCAGGTTAAACCACTTGTGGATGTTTGACCTTTCGTAGGTTTGACCCGTGCACAAGGTCACAGGATCTTGCATCGCCTCTAGCGAGATTGGGCAGATGAAAACAGAGGGTATTTCCGGTAAATCTAGCTCCTTTATCATCTTCTTCAGATCTAATTTCTCATCCACCACTCCACCACCGCCGGTGACGCCGCCGAGGACTCCGTCTTTCACCGCCGTGTCCAGATCTAAGACTTGCCCATCACCACCGCCTTCAAACCCAATTAACCCGTCTCTCCTCAACGGCTGAAACATCGGCATTTTCGCCAAATCTCTATAATAAATCCGAGAAATATTCTAGAATCAAAGACTCTCTCTAGCTCCTCACAGCATTTTGGGCAAAATCTAGAATCTCTTTCTGTTAACAAAGATGCTAAAAGAAGAAAAAAAAGAGTGAAGAAAAGAAACGCATGTCTTTTTCTCAGAAAGAGCGTTAAGCAAAACACAATCTTCTTCTTCTTCCTCTTTGCCTTTTTTTTTTTCTCCTCCTTTGCTTTTGTTTCTTTTCAACGGTCAAAAAGAAGGTTTCATTCAACTCTAATTTAATAATTCAGCATCATAAACACATGATTGAAGCCCAACCGCACCCAGAAATGTGAATTATACCCACAAATTTCGAGAAACAGAAAAAGGAGAAATCATGAAGAATGAGAGAATGAGGAAGAAGAAAAAGAAGAGACCCAGTACAAACAAATCTAAGACTTGCACTTTGCACCCAGAAAATATCAGAAGGTTAAAAAGGAAGAGAATTTGAGAGAACCCAGATGACGAAAGAAAATAAAAATCACGAATTCGTGAGAATGACGAAGAAACCCGTACCCTCTTGTTTGTTTGTTTCTCTCTTACCTTCTTCTGGGGTAGTGAGTGATTGTGTTTTGTTTTTGTTTCCTTGAGAAATTAAAAAAAAAAAAAAAAAAAAAACAATTATTAAAAAAAAAAAAGGGAAGGGGTGAAATAAAATAAAAAGGAAAAAGAGGGAGAGAAATTTAAGATTTCTTGAAAGATTCGGGTTGAAAATTGAAAACAAATAAAGATAAGGTAACCGGTGAATTCACTGGCTACAGCCAGTCATCTAGTCCTCTCGACTCGCGCACCACACGTGCAAGCTCCACCACATGCCGGTTTCATTTTAATATCGCCTTTTTCACATTATTATTACATTTGTTAAACTCAGCTGGTAATTTTAGATTCCCAATATTATCCCTAGTTTTTAGATTACAACGTAATTAACGTTACAAAACTTTATAATAAAGGCACAACCAATTAAATTATTATCATCAACCCTTTCCAATAAAGAAGAAAAAATAGAACTATTACTTCAAATAATATTCAAATTATATTATTGAACAATGGAATATGGAATAATCGGGTTGTGTGACCAAGTAAAAAGTTTCAACTCTTGTATTAAGTATTTTTGGATTTAAAACTGGAATAATCCGTAATGAGTCAAAGAGCGACAGTGAAATTCTAAATCATCTTCTTAATATTCACGCTAACTAAGGTATATAAATTCTAAAAATGTTAGTAGGGTAAAGTCGTAAATATAAGAGTAAAGAAAACCCCGCACGTAGTCAAAAAAGCTGATGAGTTTCACTAAACTCCAAACACCCACGGGGAAGAGTAACCCGTACAGGTCGGGCACGTGCGACGATAATTTCTAGGTTTAATTTCCTAATCTTTTTTTTATTTCATCTCTTGTTATTTACACCAGCTGCAAACTCTCGAATTTGTTAAACTAATACCCTTCTTTATCTTGTTTTTTTATATAAAAAGTCATATCTCTGTAATAATTCGAACTTGCTAGTTTTGTTTTTCATTTTTTGATATTTTATGTAAAAGTGGATTATCAACGAATAAAAATATTATCATCGTTCTAACATCGATAGTATCCATTTCATTGTTTAGCGGATTGTTAATTTGTTACTAACACACACACGAAAAATAGAGCTGGACAAAAAAGGTTATTTAAAAAAAAAGGTAACTAAATATATTTTCATATATTTTAGAAAAAAGAAAAGAAAAAGGAAATAAAAAAGAACAAGAGAGAGTAAATGGGGACCACAAAGCAAAAGCTCCAGCTAGACATTTGACCGTGACAGTGTCTTGCTTTGACTGTAAGCCTCGATCGTCTCTGGGCTGGCTTCTCTAATCTTTGCCTTTGACTGTTCTTTTTACCATTCACACCCCACCACGTGTCCACATCTGTCTCTGCCTCACCCAAACCTTGATTAATTTATTATTTGTTTTCAAATGTTTATTTAGAAAAAAAAACAATCTAACCAAATCAAGATAATTTAATAATAAGTGAAAATTGATGGGAGTGGAGAGAGATCTGAGAGACCATGTGTTGTTTTTGTTGCAGTTGAGTACTGACCCATAACTGCAAAGTTTGCTGTCCAAAAAAAATATTATTTTCCGTAACAATTTAATACGATTATATTAATTACTGGACCCAATTTTGAATTGAAATTGCAGATTCAAATGAAATGATTTTTGATTTTTGATTTTTGAAGTTGGTAATGCTCAAAATGTATTTTATTTATATTTGTGTGTGTATGATGAAGTTTGTTCTTAGTCAAAGTAACATACAAAACTGGACCGGCAAGTGTTAAATGTGACATGACGTGTTTTGTAATCAAAGTTTTTTAAGCCTTGCGGATGGGAGATTGATAGGGATATTATCAGAAACTAATAACGAATATAAAATTGATTTTAAGCTGTAATAATACGGACCGAGAGTGCTAATGGTGGTGAGTGGTGGTGACTGGGTGGACTAGGGGACCTACGAATAAAAGCGCGCGTAGCAATTTCATGAAAACGAAATAACGAAATAACGAAATTTCAACAACTGTGAGTTAGATTTTCGTTAGTGGAATGAATAATTTTCAGATAGGTGCAAATAGTTAAAAGAGAAAACTAAGCTCAAAATTTCGCTTTTTTAGCATTATTGTTAGTCGAGTCGTTTGTTGTTTATATAGAATAATTCAAGTATATTTACAAAACACCAATAATAATAATAATAATAAATATAACTAGAGAGTGATCTATGCTTTTAACGCTCTACTATTATTTTTATGATGATTATAAATTATAACCGTCGAATAATTTACTCATTATCTTTTTTTAACATTATTGAGTCTATTTTTTTCTTTACGTAAAATAACTCAAGTTGTTTTACAAAGTAACAATAATATATGAGATTTTTTATAATTAGATAGTGATTATAAATAGTTGGTAATCCACGCTTTTAACGCTCCATTTATATTTTTGTGGTGATTGTAACTGTCAAATAATCTACTCATTCACGTTTTTAACATCATAGTTAGCCGAGTCCTTTTTTCTTTCTATAAAAATAATTCGAGTCTTTGATATTATCGGGATTTTGAATAACTATATGGTAATCCTCGCTTTTAACACATGATTTATATTTTTATGGTCATTGTAACCGTCGAATAGTCTACTCATTAATTTTTTTAGCATCATCGTTAGTCGAATCATTTTTTTTTCTTTTTATAAAATAACCTGTAACAATTACATTATGAGATATTTTTATAATAAAACGGTGATTCACACTTTTAACGCTCGCTTTATATTTTCGTAGTGATTATAACCGTCGAATAATCTACTCATTCACTTTTCTAACATCGTTAGGCGAGTCACTTTTTTAAAAAAATATAACTTGACTCCTTTTACAAAACAACAATAATATATATGAGATTTTTTTTTTTTTATAATTATACGGTGATTCTTGTTTTTAACGGCTGAGTTATATTTTTGTGGTGATTGTAAACGTCGAATTGTCTATTTATTAATTTTTTAACATTATTGTTAGTCGAGTCATTTTTTCTTTTTATAAAATAACTCTAGTTTTTATTTCTTACAAACAAAAATAATATATTTTATTTTTATATAAATATTTGGTTATCTTTATATTTTGTAGTGATTGTAACCGTCAAATAGTCTATCCATTAACTTTTTTAACATCGTCATTGTCATGTTTTATTTTTATAAAATAACTCGAATCATTTTACAAAACAATTAATAACATAGGGTATTTTATTATAAATAGTTGGTAATCTTCGCGTCCAACTTATATTTCATGGTTATTGTAACCGTAAAAAAATCTACTCATTAACTTTTTTTAATAAGTCTAAAACATAGCACTTTTTCAACCAGCTAAATGATAATGGTTTAATACTTCTACACTTAATAATTGATGGTTTTCCTATAAAGGACCATTCCTCAAATAAAATCACTAACCCCTTTACCACTTAGTTTATAAAGATAACATAATTATGAAAAAAACTTACTAGTCCAATGCTTAAGAGTTTAAAAGTTTATACTTCATATTTTGGATTTGATTTATAGATAACGTAGTTTCTATGGATTACTGGATGTAAAGCTTAGGTAAAGCTTCCATCGTGGTCTCGTCTGTTGTGAGAAGAATTTTTATGAAAGTGTTTCAGGTATAATGGTTTGTCCGTAGATTTGTATGGTAAATAAGAGTTGCATCGCAAAATCATTTTTCTGTAACTTCTGTTAAGGTGTTTTTTTTTTTTTTTTTTTTTTTGGTTTNTTCCGTCCAAGACTTATGGCATTTTCTTCTACGATTTTTTTATTTACATTTTCTTTGGTTTCATGATTTCGTGGTATTATCCATCGAGGCCATGACATCGATCAACATGAATGTAAAATACTGCAAAACGCATGTTTTTATCTTTACGAATTTAGCCAATTTGTTATAGTGTCAAAGAGGAAGTATGAGACAATTGCGAAGAAAAGTAGAAGCACGAAAGAATCGAAAAGGTATATAATGCATTGCTACGCGTATTCTATTGTTTATTTATCATCTTTGATTCTTTAGCGTTTTTAGCTATGGACTGTCACGTGACGCTCTACGCCTCTACCCTAAATCTATGTCTCTATAGTGTGTAGTTTGTACATTCACATGCATGATGCACCTATATATGTAAATTATACATGTTTGAATTCAATTTTGCTGATACCAAAAATTTTTGTTGGTAACCCCCAAGCTTTTCGAAACCTTCAATCTAAGATCTAAATAGTAAATAGTACATGTTGTAAATAGTACATTAAAACATTACCTTCGATTTCAGATTTGATTTTGAGTACGTATGTAGGCTGGATGCATATATCTTTTATGATATCATTCTTTTGAATTTTAAACTTTGTACAAATTTTTGGAACAGATTGATATAACTTTGAGTTATATATGTATCACTTTTAAGCTGTCTCAGTGGCTAGAGAAGTGTAGGGAGATAAACTAATCCAACCGGATTTATAATACGTTGAGTTCCAAAACAAAGGGATTATATGATCTATTGTAATATTCAGTACAATCGTGGATTAGAGTAATCTAATTGATCAATTGAGTCTGTACTGGGCCAAGTTCATTTATGGGCCGAACTACCACACTTAGTGACGATGACATGCTTCATGCTTAGTCTTGAGTACTAACCTACCTTTTAAATTTCTAGATTGAAAATTTGGTCTCGATATTGAAGAAGTAGATTTATTTTCTAATAGCACCATAATAAGTTTAAACATCTAATTACAAGAAATGTAGTTAATCATCCAACTAGACACGTTTAAGAATATGTCACACTCATAATTTTGTTGTTAGAAATTCATTGATCAATTATGGACTTTGTCTTCTCTTTGATCATGTCTAACTGATTAACTGTCTTGAAATATTTGTTATATCTCTTTCGATCCCATAGAATTAACCTTGTAAATATATATATCTTTGATTTCCGATTCTTGAGAATCCAACAATGAAAGGGAGACGCAAAGAGAAAGAGAACATCTTCGTAAAGTTTGTGAAGGCTCCTTTCCGTTTGTTGATCAAGGCGCGTGACGCCTACATACGTAGCATTACGTCATGCTCCAGCGCCGGTATCCTTACCGCCGGCGGATCCTCTGGTTTTGGTCAACTCTCAGGAAACTTCCAAATCTGCAATCCTCCTAACACCGACCTTCCCCGGAGCTTTACCTTGACGGCGATGAGCCAGTCGCCGCCATTGGATCGCCGGAGGAATTATAGATGTGTTACTGTGATGGGACGAATCGATGAGGAGATTTCTTGTGATGATGAATGAGTTTGAAGAAAAAAAAAAACCATTTTCTTGATTATGGTAAATGCGAGATCATCTGTTGACCAAGAAATAGTAGCATAATATCATCTGAAAGATCAAATATGTATGATAAGGGGTTTTTACCGTTTGTTACAGTGTGATTGTATAACAAACTTATAGGTTTTTTTCTTTGTTTTTTTTTTCTCAAAAGAAATTTACATTACATAATGGAAGTGGATAGCAAAAGTTTTTACTTTAAGGCTTTAAGCTAAAACACGTAAATGACACTGATAACACTACTACGTACGTACCAAAAGTTATGGAATACTTTGACCAAACCAACCAATTCCGACAGAGTAAATGACATTGCAATAACACTTTTACTTTTCTTCAAAAGTACGATTAATTTAAATTAATCATCAACTGAGGTCGTTTGCAATACTTTTATTACTAGCATAAGGAAAATGAGAGGGGTGTGAGTTTCTGGATTCGACCGAGCAGTTTCTGTATAGACAATTGAGCTGGATTAAGTAAAAGTGTAAAACGCTCACGCTTTGAGATTCCGAGAATTGTCAAATCACAAGCCTTATCTTTTGGAATTTGACAATTCCCAAAATCCAGAGAATGACCGTTTTGCCGTTAAGCCATAAGTCCATAACCATATTCGTGTTAAAACTTGAAAATGAGAAAGAAAACAGAGACAAAAGTCATAAAAGAAGATTGAAGAAAGACTACAAAAATCTTTATTATTATAATATAATATTAATTAAAAGTACTGTATAAGAAAGAAAAACTTTTATTTTTGGTTTTCAATCAGTATTTTAATTAACACTTTACCAACAAAAAAAAAAAAAACTGTTTGGATATAGGAATAAGAGAGAAAAACTGTTTGAATACAAAAATAATAATTTAAAACACTGACGAATGGTTCAGTCAAACTAAAACCTAAATCTATTAATTAATTGTTCGGGTCGGAAACTTAAAATAAATTGGCAAATAGTTTAGTTAAATCGAAAATCGAATCTGTTGATAAATCGGGTCGTGTACCATAACAAAATAAAACAAAACAAAACTGAAAAGATATAAACATAACCTACATAGTCAAATCAGAAATCAAATTAATTAATTAATTGGGTCGGATAATAATAATAATAAAAAAACATTTGGGACTGGTATCGTTAGCAGACTTAGCACCTCATGCTAATTTACGCTGCAATGATTACAATAAATGGGCCTCCTTTATATCAGGCCCAGCCCAATAAAATAGTCACTCGCTTATTATTATACACCGATTTAATTTGTGTTTTTTTTTTCAAAGCGCTTAAATCCGCGCCTACTTCGTTCCGACTGTTGATCCAAAAAAAAAAAAAAACCAGAAAAATCGATGAATCATTCAACAGTCTCTGTGCGAAGAATCTCCAATTTCATTGTCGTGCTTCACTTCCTCAATCAATTCACTTTATTCTCCGTTATCTCCTCCGATGAACTTGTCTTCGGTAAGTTTTTTTCTTCTTCTTCTTCTTCTTCATTCTTTTCTGGCGATGTCTTGTGTTGGAGAATGGTTTAGACTTTGCAGTGTTTTGTTTTCTTCTATTCTTTCCAGGACTTACGAATCCCCAAATTTCATACCTTTTTCTTATTTTATCCAAAAAGATCCAATTTTGATTTTTCTTCCCACAAACATTTTCTGGTTATTTCGTTGTTATTGGGCAGTTGTGGGAGAAACTGTGTCACTGCAAGTGACTCCGAGAACAGAGGTGACGATGGATTCTTCTAATAGAACATCGATATGTGAGAGATTACATATCAATGGATTACAAAGACTTAAGCACATTGATAGATACGCACATTCATTAAAGCTGATCCTTTCGAGTAATATTTCCAACACTCTAAGAACAAGTATAGACGTTTGCTTCCACAGGTAAAAAAAAAAAAAAAAAAAAAAAAATTNTATGTGTCAAATCTCAAGCTTGAATTTAGCTGAAAAAAAAAACCAAGATCTTTGTAGGAACTCGTCACGTGGAATTGGAATGTGATCTCATGATCAGTGGGTGAAGCTATCAAAAGGCTCATGGGTTGGGATAATGTCACCATTCGACTACAAGATTCTCGATATAAGAACATTTGACGGCTCAGCTAAACTCACCTTGGAGTTTTCAGCTAAACAAGGTAGAGAGACTTTTTGTCTTTTTTTTTTTTGTTTCTTGTTAATACTCTCATTTTGGTGTTTTGCAAATTCAAGAAAAAAAAAAAAGAAAAACTTTATTTATCTGGTTTTGCAGAGTTCTTCATGTACCGAATTGTGTTTTTAATGATGGGGATTGCGTTGCTGAGTTTGGCTTCTACGTTGAGTATCTCATTGGCGTTTTACTACTTTGGTGCCATGTCCGTTGGGATCATCATTCTTGCAACTCTTATCATTTCTCAGGTAAAACTTTTCAACATGTGCAATATTCTCTTGAGTAGCTATGTCATGATCTCTCTCTCTCTCTCTTGATTATATGGATGTGTGATCAGGGGATGAAGCGTCTCCCAAGTAGAGGGAAGAGCCGGCTTGAGTTGTTTCTATACTCATCCATGGTGATTGTCTTTGTCTTCTTCATTCTCTTGCTCAGCCTATAATGCTTTAACTAAACATTTACTTTTTTTATCTCTCAGATTGGTGTGGGAGGTTACTTTATTCAATACATTCATGGCTTAATTCAACGTCTGCTAATGCAGATAGGGATCAGTGAAGATTTGTACATCCCTGTACGTAAGTTTAGATAATTATTGATTGTCTTTATCTCACATAAAAGTGTTTAGGTTCGACGAAACTAAAACGGCTTGTGTTGAAATTGGCAGATTGTGATTCTTTTGGGTGCGTTTGTGTGTTTGTTTGGAGCATGGTCTGGATTTTGGACTGTCAAGAAACTTCTTGTGACAAAAGATGGTTCTATTGACATGACCACATCAATCTTTGTCTCTTGGACCATCCGAGCTTTTGCTGTGGTTCTTATTCTTCAGGTTTTTTTTTTCCGTTTCTTCAACTTCTGGTTCCTCTTTAACTAATTATAACCAAACATGATGATATTTTTGTTGATTAACAGAGCTCTGTAGATCCTTTGCTTGCTGGAGGAGCGTTGATATCTGGAATTTTAACCTCATTGGTTCTAAAGAGTATCATCGGAAAGATGTTATCGCAAAGAATCTATGAGCAAGATAATGAAACTGAGAACTGTAGCCATGCTGCTACTACCTTTTCTTCTCCTTTTCCTAAAGGTTGAAAGTTATTTTCTCTTTAGTGTCTTTAGGGGTCTATCATTTACTCTGTAATGTTCTCAAAGAACCGGTCTTTTTGCAGGAATCAACAAGAAGATGCCGAGGGAAAGAATACCACTATCTGATTCAGATACATTTCCTTCTTCATTCTACAAAACGCCAGAAGGTAGAGGAAAGTTAACCAAGGAAGAGTTGGAAAAGTTCAGTAGGGAGAGCACGGAAAAGGCGGTGATGGAACTGGTTTCTTCACCCGGTTTCGGCGAATGGGCTGCGAAAAACGCTAAAAGAATCAGCGTGAATCCGAGAGAGGAATCGCCCGGTGAGTTTACTGATACTGTTAGGCGGCGGAGATGGTTCCTCTAGTTCTGAAAAGCTGAAACTTTTGAACCAGTAGAGTGTAGAGACTCTTCACTGAGTCTTGTAACTTTGTAGGGTACAAATGTTGTAACATGTAAAAGCCCTAATTGTTTTTTCCCTTAGGTTGCTTGTCTACAAAGCAACAAACATCACTTATACATTTCTTACAGAACAAGTTCTCATTTATGAATGAACGGATTGTAGGAATACAAGATGCCTTTGGCAAAAAAAAAATAAGCTTTGATTCTTGACCAATAAAGATGATAATTTTCCTTTTCCATGTGTAATCATCAATGATGTGAAGCTCAAATAGATTAATATCAACTTGAATAATGGAAGATGGTGTATGATATAATAAACGATGGAAAAAAAAAAGTCAAATTTTTGATAACGGGGTGAAATTTCTATAGCAATTTAATTTGAATGATTCCACAAAAGAGATGTTGGTCCTCCTCTCTCACTTGTAATATTTTTATAAATATAGTTAATCTATATGATCTAAGATTAGTCCATGAGAGAACATGTCCTTTGTCTCCTAAAACCTCCTTTATTAACATCATCATTATCATGAATCCTATTTTTATTCCATTTAACAGCGAATAAGAAGCAGAGAGAGTTCGTTATAAAGAAAGGGGGAAAAAAATATACCTCAGATAAGAGCATAACAGAGAAGAAGATGAATCAAGATCATCAACATCCCGTTGGTGCTCCTCCTCCTCAAGGTAATTCCCCAATTTTGTTTTAACTTCTCTTTTTCATATTTTCTTCTTGATTTTTAAATTTCCGATGCTGTTGTTTTTGAAAGGGTATCCTCCAAAGGAAGGATATCCACCTCAAGGATATCCACCACAAGGATATCCACCGCAGGGATATCCGCCGGCAGGTTATCCTCCGCCGCCACAAGGGTACGGTCAGGGATATCCAGCACAAGGCTATCCTCCGCCGCAATATCCTCAAGGTCCTCCGCCGCAGTATCCTTATCAGGGTCCACCGCCGCCGCATTATGGTCAGGCTCCACCGAAGAAGAAGAAAGAAAAGGAATCTGGCTTTGCTGAAGGATGGTGCGTTGACCAATTTTTTTTTTTTTTTTTGGCATTTTAATTTTCAATATTGGCTTTGGATGCGACGGTTTAGATCATTTTAAAGTCTCTATCTTTAATGTTACTTATAATGTGTCTGTCTTTGTATTACAGTTTGGCTATGCTCTGCTGCTGTTGTCTCTTGGAAGCTTGCTTTTGATTGGAGGATGAGATGATATATTTGCCGTTGACCGTCTTTGAGGATGGATGCTATCAAAAAGTTTGATGTACTTTTAAGATGTTAAAAAGACGTGTTTGATCAAATATTTAGATGTATTTTCTTTTGGTTTTGTGTGTGTGTATATGTGTCTTCACGTTTTGTGTTTTTTTTTTTTTTTTTTTTTTTTTTTTTTTTTTTTTTTTTTTTTTTTTTTNTTTTTTATTTTTGGTTAATGAATTCAAATTTGACTTCAGGTCTTTTTTATATTATTTTATCGACTATGATTCTTGCTGCGTATCTTTTATTTATATGTAAAATTGTGTTGTCACGTTTGTGTGTGAAAGCATTTTGTTGTCTTTTTGGTTCTCATCAAATGTAAGGGTGACCGAAGTACATGGAGTTGATATATCATTAAGGAAAATACCACAAAGGATTTTTCAGATTATTTGGAATCAAAATCAATTAACTACTTCTCAGCACGAAAAATATTAATTAGCATAGCCAAATTTACACTTTTGTTATAACTCAAATGGAAAATGAATATTAATGATAAAGTGTTTGTAGATATGATTATAAAATTATCCTAATTTCATACTTCCATTAACGCAGTTCACTTTAAGCAAGTATGTTGTATGAAGTAATTAAAAATAGTTCACTTTAAGCAGTTCACTTTCAGACATCAAACGTATTTAAACTAATCATAAAGGTCCATTATATTCAAAATAGTTCCATCTAGGTCTCAAACATTTATCTGTCACATTCACCATTTCTCCAGCCGACGATTCAACTGAATTCGTCCTTCTGTCAAATTCTCGATGCCCCATTTACGAAAGTTACCATCCAAATCATTTAAAATTTAAGCTGTTTAGACTCACAAAATTACACAATTTCATATTCGAAAAGACAAAGTTTCAAAAGGTTTTAGATCTAAGGGGTGTGTTTTTGTAATTGAGTTTAAGTTTAAAATATTTGTTTAGTTATTAAGCTCGAAGTTAAATGCGAAGTTAAATGAATTTCAACATTTCAAACATAACTTTTTTGTTGGATCTTGTATTTATGTTCGTAGAAATAAAAAATAAAAATAGTAACTTTTTAAGTATAAGTAAATACTGTACCAAATACACGAGTAACAAACAACAAGGCAAATAATAGACTAAGTATCTTTAAGATACTTGATACTTACTCGTACTTGTAAATAATAAAATTTAATTACTTATTACCCTGTTTTGTCATAATAAATATGTCTTTTTAAGTCGGATACAAGATAAATAGCGATTGCAAGCCGTCGATTTAACTATGATAAATATCTGTTTTTTCGAGTTGAATACAAACTATTTAACATTCCGTCGAATAAATTATTATATAGCTCGACTATGGTAAAAAACTTATTTTTCTCAAGCCGGATACAAATCAATTAGTGTTTACAAACCGCCGAATAACTTATTACCTTGTTTGACTAATGATAAAAACTTGTTTTCTCAAACCGGATACGAATTAATTAGCGCTTATAAGCCATCGAATAACTTACTATCCGGTTTAGCAATGACAAAAACCTACTTTCTTAAGTCCGATACGAATTAATTAGCGCTTATAAGCCGCCGAAAAACTTACTATCCGGTTTAGCCATGACAAAAACCTATTTTCTCAAGCCGGATACGAATTAATTAGCGCTTATAAGCCGCCCAATAGCATATTAGCCGGCTTAACCATGATTAAGTGGCGATTACAAGCCCAGGCCCTTATCTTAAATACACCATTATCCTGCAACCTGCGTCTCTCAATCCAAAATAAAGCTCTTAACTTTTCTTTGTTTTGTTCTCCCTTCTTTCTGGTGGGCGTGAGTGCCATTCCTTTCCATGGATATTCTTCCTTGTAAGTTTCGAATTTTCCCGGTTTCCCCATTTGATTTTGATCTTATCTCATGCTGAATTTTGCCTTAGGAATGGTTTCGAATTGCTTACGTAATCTCTGGCATTTCTGTTGAATTTCGAAGTCATAAATGCAATTGACGAACTTGATGGTTTTTTATTTTATTTTAATTCCTTTATCGTCTCTTCTACATCTCATTTGCTTCACGTTTCTAAAGTATGTTCCTTTTTGTGAATGGTTTCATCTGTTGACAGAGACATTAGAAGTTTACTTGTCGTTGTTGTGTCTGTTTCTGGAGATTTCTTGTGAAAATGGGAGCCCCAAAGCTGAAGTGGACACCTGAAGAAGAATTAGCTCTTAGAGCTGGAGTGAACAAACATGGAAGTGGAAAATGGCGCACTATTCTCTCAGACACTGAGTTTGGCTCAATTTTGAAGTCTCGCTCAAATGTGGATCTCAAGGTATGAAAAAAAAAAAAACAAGAACTAAAGAGAATGTGAAAGCTAAAGAGAAGACTTACTTAACATTTGTTTGGTTTGGAACACTTTTACAGGACAAATGGAGAAATTTACTTGTAACAGCTAGTTTTGGATCTAGGAGGAATTTAAAGGCTGCTCAGAAAAAGACTCTTCCTTCGTCGAGTTCCAAGCAGAATGGTGATAATGATGCTAATACTACAGCTATTACCGTTGTGGCTGAGGCTAATGGTGATAATGCAGGACAACAGATTGTTCCAACATCTCCTCCTTCAGGTTCTTGTGGCCCACCAACAGCTCTTCAAGGATCATATACAAGGTTTTTGTCCCTTTCTTCTTGTTTTGTATGAGATGTCTGTAATGCGTAGAGGCTTTCTTGAAGATAGAAAAATCTGAGCTCTGATTATGTGTGTGTTTGTAGAGTGGATAACATGATAATGGAGGCCGTTACCAAATTAGACAAACGGTTTGGTACTGACGGAAAGTCGATCTTGCGGTATACAGAGGTACAAACTAAGCACTCTCCGTCAATGTCTATTCGTTGAGTTTTTGTATATGCAGTGGTTGCATCTTATCAATCATACCAAGGACTTAGTGAAGATGTAAAACTTTTCAGGCGAATCTGCAGCCGTATATGAAACGTGTTGTGAATTCAAGACTCAAGCAGTTGACCAAAGCTGGAACATTGGTTAAGGTAAAAAAAAAGAGATACACTTTGATCGAAGTTTCTTGCTTACAAAATCACTTTTAACATTTACACTCTCTTAACAATGCGTTTCAGATAAAGCACAAGTACAGGATTTCTCCGGAGTACAAGACTTCAGGAGCAAAACAAAGGTCTCCTCCTCAACTCCAAAACCTTTTGGAAGGAAACAAGGAAAACACTCCAAACCCTGAGGAGAATGGTGTCCAGAATCTTCTTACTAACGGAGAGTTAGATAAGACAAAGGGCATGACAATAGAAGCTGCTGCTGCAGCCTGCGCAAGAGCAGTGGCAGAAGCGGAATTCGCAATCGCTGAAGCTGAAGAAGCGGCAAGAGAGGCAGATGAAGCAGAAGCCGTAGCTGAAGCTGCACAGATTTTCGCAAAAGCGGCCATGAAGGCTTTGAAGTATAGTATGCGTGGCCAAACTTGATTAGAAGTAACAAACTCAGTTTAGTTCTTCTCAAACAGTGTAAAGTTAGCAGCTTGTAATGTCTCCTAACTTAGACAATTATGTAAAACCTCATTTCTTCCTTAACCTCTTCTTTTCTTCTTTTCTGTTGATCTCTTTTTTGATAGTAACTTCACAGGTTTCTTGTGACCCATTTTGAAATTGGTTTGAAGAGAAATAAATAAGATCTCTGATCATAAACACTGCTTATATCCTTATTCTTGGGTTTAAATTTTGCAACCAACGCCCTAACTGTTTAGAAGATTATCA
The DNA here is from genome assembly GCA_900406535.1 of Noccaea bulbosa. Lineage (NCBI taxonomy): Eukaryota > Viridiplantae > Streptophyta > Magnoliopsida > Brassicales > Brassicaceae > Noccaea > Noccaea bulbosa. The sequence goes on from OVBJ01000256.1 coordinate 23,575, forward strand.
TAAACTGAGCCAGCCACTTGTGTATTTGCTGTTTCCAAAACTGCAAATGCTTAATTATAGAAGAGAATCCACATCTAATGTACAGCGACAAGACTGGACCAAACCAGACAAGACAAGACAAGAAAATAAAGACAAACTCTTGTTTCAATCGTTCTTGGTGAAAATATACGTTCTTGGTGAAGTTTTTAGTTCTTTGATTTTGAATGCTTGACAAGCCAATCAATGACCTGATCGATATTGGTAGAGTTCTTGCAGGATATCATGAAACAGCAGACTTCTCTATCTGTCAGCGACTGAAGCCCCCTGCAATCACAAATGTGAAAATATTAAAGACACGACCAGAGCTAATACTTGATGCCTTTTTATGCTGTTTTCAAATGAAGTTTACATACATTTCGTCTGTTAAGGCTTCTTTGGAGAGAGCTCCAGGTTTGTCGATCTTGTTCCCAAGAACCAGAAGAGGGATACCGTTAAGAGAACTCTTGCTCAGCAAATCATGGAGTTCGCTTTTCGATACACTTAGGTTGTCATGATCTGCAGCATCAACTACGTACCTGGACAAAAGGGATTCAGAACATGAAACAAAACTTGTGGGGAGATGTAAAAGAGAACAGAAAACCTGAGTCTTGAGAATCCTTACACGATCGCGGAAACAGCGCGGCAATAACGTTCCCACATGCTGCGGAATCTTGGTTGACCACCAAGATCCCATAGCTTGATTGTAACATTTCCTTTTGTCACTTTCCTCATGTTAAACCCGACCTGAGACAAAAAAAAAAAAAAAAGAGGAAACAAGAAGAATCTCTTTATGTTATTCCAAGACGAAATCTATAAGAGATGTGGTGTAACGCTTACTGTAGGAATCATGTCTTCACTGTATCCACCAGTCTACACAGGAAAAAATTATGAGTGTAAATATTAGATTCCCAATCACCATCAATGTTAAGAGAAGTAAAACAAGGGAAGTATGCTACTTACTGCAACAACGTTTACAAGTGATGTCTTTCCTGCGTTTTGAAGTCCTATCAAAGAAAGCTCCATTTCTTGCTTGAAGAAGAGGCTGCAAAAGCATTTCCAAACAAACATGTGAATCGATCCACTCGAAATACCAAACACTCTTTTTTTTCACATAATTAGACACCAACAGGTTCTATTAATCTTTCATGAAACTTTGAGATTCATATATAGAATCTGTTTGACAGTGCCTTGATAAAACACAATTTTCCCAGTAAGATGAAGTTTCTTAGCTTCCACAACTCCTTCATAAACCACATGAATCACACCAACCACTTAAAATGTGCTTTTAGTTTCTCTCTTCCCCTGAGAAACCCTAAACTTGGAAATCAAAACGAAAAGGTAGATTTCACGGTCACACCAAATGCCTCAGGGAAATATAAGTTTGTTGCTTTAAAAAAGGATAGAAATTCCAGAACGAATCAGCTCCAACAGATCAAATTATAATTCACTATTGCTGAGCTGATTACGTTGAGGTAATTTGGTTGAGAGACGATTTAATCCCAGAAAAAAACTGCCAATTTCTTGAACAAAATCAAAAATTCGGAAAGTTGAGTAAAAGCAACAAAGAATCCGGTATCAGAATCCGAATCAAAGTTTTCAGCTCAAGATAATCAATACCAAAAACAGAAAATTGAAGACGAAGAAGAAGAAGAAGATATCTTAAAAAGGAGCTCTCACCTACGAAGCCAATTGAGAAAAGCTTCAAACAAACCCATTGATGATTCACAAAAGAAACTCAAAAAAGCTCCGCACAGATCCGCCTATTAGAAATCTCCTCGACGGATCTCTTTGAGGGTAACAGAGAAGCTTCTTCTCCTTGTTCGTCGCCAACTGATGATGATGATCCTCTCTGTTTCCAGAGAACGGCGAACTAAAAAGAGTCAAAGCCACGAAATCTAGACCGTTTGTTTTTCTTCTAGTCCTACTAATCAACGGTGCCGATCTTGTTACAATGCATTATCGGCTTTTTTGTATGATAGACCGAAAATCATGGGGTTGCTATTTTAAATAATTCGTTTTGTTTATTTTTAATTTTGGATTGGCCAATGAGAAGGGAGATACGGTGACAGATAGACCGGAAGAAGAATGGATAAACTACCTACCCACTCGCGTTTAAAGAAGCGCGTCGTAAACACGTACGTCCACAGTTTTTTAGCCGGTGCCGGCAAGAAATCGGCGGTGATACTGGAGATCGGAAGGTGCATTACACGTGTCGTTTTCAAAAATCGTGACAAACTGACAATCTGTGAGCTAAAAATATGCTTATGGGTTTCTGTATCGTGGGCTTTTAATTGACCCACCAGTAATGGGCCTACCCAGATATATAACAACATCCAATATTTTATCTATAAAATAGTTTCGCTAACAAAATGATAATATGTATTATTAAGTGTTTCATTTTTTTTTTCAACAAAAAATTTACATTATGTTGAAATTGGAATAAGTAAACTTGATTCAAAAACAAGCTTCCTTATCTTTTGATTTTAAAAATATTTCCTTGTGTTCTTTGCATTTAAACTTTCAAAACTATAATTAATCAAAAGTTGGATTCATTAATCATTGACTCTCTCTTCTGTTGGCTTCGTTAACTGTAAGCATGATAAATGATGAGCAAGAGACAAGAAAAAGTGAAAAACGAATTGGTCAACTACTAAAGCCGTTAGGTTTAACACTTTTTTATTGCGTGAATTGGGAATTCTCCAACTATTGATTTTTATAAATAAATAACAACACTAAAAAAACTCACACTAAAACATAACTTTATGGACCTAAACATGTAACTTATGGATTTCACTGTCATAATTCGAGTTTAAACCCGATGATGGTTGTGTGTGCTTATAGATGATTATATAGTTACATATCTCATTTAAAAAGAAAAAAAAATTAAAGTTAAGAAGTTTTGGGATTTAGGTTTAATTTATACAGTAGTAAGAGAATGGACTAACATTTAGTAATATGTGCAAAGTATAAAATTGCAGAAATAATTATCATTGGTCTAAAGCTTAGTATAGGTCCGATAACACACACACTGGGACACATGTGTACACACACAAAAACGAAAACACTACCATTTTAACTAATAACCAGTTTTAGACCCAAAAAAGAAAAAAAGAAAAAAACCTTAAAAAACAACAAAACTCAACATCAAACAGCTTAATTTCAATAAAACAGAACTTTAGGAGCTGTTAGACTTGTGAGCTTTTTATCCAAGGACTCTTAACCATTTTGGAAAAAATGGAATCATACGTGGTGGTAAATGATAGAGTTTGTTTGGCAATTCGAACAGCCATCTGGTTTGTTTGTCGGCTCTGAGTATCAACATCACGCCTTCAAAATATCACTTAAAAGTTAAAACTAATTTACAAGAAATTGAAAAACATCTTAGAGTACACTTAGCGAAATATAGAAGAATGTTTTCATAGATCACTTACTTACTGGTTGACTAATTTATCTCTTATTTATTGGTGAAAAAGTATTATTAAGCTCTATTTCAGAAATAAAATTGAAACTATATAATTAGCATTAATGGTTTGACGAAAAAAGAGATTAGCATTAATGAATCCTATACACATGGAGGAAATATATTAACGGGACAATCATTACATTTCTTAAATGAGATATAAACAGAGCAGCAAGATCCCAAGAAAAAAAAAAAAAAAAAAAAAAAAAACNAAACTCATCAGACGAGTAAAGAACTATCGGTCTCGTCCTTTTGGTCGCACGTCTGAATCATCATCAAAGTCATCTCTTTGTCCCCGTGACAGATCCTTCTTAACCAATCGTCACCGACCCAATCCTTTTATTTCCCCGAATCTAGTCCTGGGTTGCTCTTTAATTACGTTCCCAGGTTCGATCTTCTTCACCGGAGAATCTGAAACATTTCAACATCGAAATTTGACCCTTTTTCTCAAGCCATTGTTTAGCTCGGAGAAAGCTAAGTTATTGAGAATCTCCCCGGATTACTACATGCCGGAACATTCGGCTCCGGCTGGGCTTTCAGGTGAGATCCCGATGATTCTCTCTCTCTCTCTCTCTCTCTCTCTCTCTCTCTCTCTTATAGAACCTTTTGTTGGAAATTAGCGGTCTTTAGTTGTTTAGCTTCTGTTTGTTTGGATCTGGTATTGGAAACTCTGCTTAACTTTTTGCTAATCATCTTACCGAATTGACTCACATTCTCTTAATCCCGTTTTGATCATCTACAATTTGATAGAATTCGATAGTATCTGTGAAACCCACACAGACAATTTAAGAAATCGCCCCAAAGGAGTAATTAGCTTGAATTAGGCCAAAACAAATCTAGTTTGCTTATTTAGAACATTTTCTATATCCGTCACAGAACACTTTCTTTAACTGAAGACACTGACACTTAAATGCTCTGTTTTTTGTTTCTTTATAGGTTGCGTATTGTGGAGATAAAAAATCTTGGAAGAAAGAAAAGAAAAAAAAAAAATATGAGGATGATGAAGAACAGACACAACAAGAAACAACCAACAACGACATCATTACTGCGTTGTTCACCGGTTTCTCTAGTACTATCGACAGTTGTGGGATGTGTTTTCATGATTCACCTAACCATGTTATACAGCAGAAAATACAGTGTAGATCTCGAAGTCTCTTCTCACTTACTAACCCACCACCCCATCGTCCACGAGCTCGAGCGAGTCGAAGAAGAGAACATCCACATGCCTCCTCCAAGAAAACGTTCTCCGCGCGCGATCAAAAGAAAGCCAAAAACACCAACCACATTAATCGAAGAGTTCCTCGACGAAAACTCGCAGATCCGGCATCTCTTCTTCCCCGACACGAAAACCGCTTTCGGCCCCACCAAGAACGACGCGAACGATACATGGACGCGTACCTTCTTCCCGGGGAGGATCTGGATGGACACGGAAGGGAATCCGATTCAAGCTCACGGCGGCGGCATTTTGTTCGATGAAAGATCCAACGTTTACTATTGGTATGGCGAATACAAAGACGGACCGACTTATCAAACTCACAAGAAAGGACCAGCTAGAGTACTAAGTCACACTTTTCTTTCTTTCTTTCCATTCATCTCTCAATCTTGAAACTTATCAAAATTTGTTTCTCGATCAGGTTGATATAATCGGTGTTGGATGCTACTCTTCAAAAGACTTATGGGCGTGGAAGAACGAAGGAGTTGTATTAGCAGCAGAAGAAACAGACGAAGCACACGACTTACACAAGTCCAACGTCCTCGAGCGACCTAAAGTGATCTACAACTCAAACACCAAGAAGTACGTCATGTGGATGCACATCGACGACGCGAACTACACGAAAGCTTCCGTCGGAGTAGCCACCAGCGACGATCCAACAGGTCCGTTCGAGTATCTATACAGCAAATCGCCGCACGGGTTCGACAGCAGAGACATGACGGTCTTCAAAGACGACGACGACACCGCCTACTTGATATACTCGTCGGAGGACAACAGCGTGCTGCACATCGGCCCGTTAACCGAGGATTACCTCGACGTGAAACCGGTTATGAAGAGAATCATGGTGGGACAGCACAGAGAAGCTCCGGCTATATTCAAACACCAGAGGACTTACTACATGATCACGTCCGGTTGCACCGGGTGGGCGCCGAACGAAGCGTTGGCTCATGCCGCGGAGTCGGTGATGGGGCCGTGGGAGACGCTGGGGAATCCGTGCGTCGGAGGGAACAAGGTGTTCCGGCTGACGACGTTTTTCGCGCAGAGCACGTTTGTGATGCCGTTGCCGGGTGTTCCGGGAGCGTTTATATTCATGGCGGATCGGTGGAATCCGGCGGATTTGAGGGATTCGAGGTATTTGTGGCTGCCGTTGATAGTTGGTGGACCGGCTGATCGGCCTCTTGAGTTTAGTTTCGGGTTTCCGATGTGGTCGAGGGTTTCTGTATATTGGCATAGACAATGGCGGTTGCCTTCAGGAGGAGGGAAGAAGATTGCTTAAGAAGTCGTCTTCTTCTTCTTTCTTTCTTTCTTTCTTTTCTCTGTTGTGCTGTTTTGTTTTGGTTTACTGGTAGAGTGAGAGAAATATTATAGCCTTATAGGACCCATGTTACTTAATACAGATCAGTTTTAGGATAAGTTCTATTACATTTCTGTTAGGGGACACAGTTCTGTCATGTGTACTTTTCTCTAAAGACTAGCTAATTCCGGTTTAGTTCGGTTTCAGTTAATATTTCGGGTTTTCAATAACTTGGTTAATGAAATATACAAACTTAATAGAGGGTTCGGATTTGATTTTTTTTTTTTTTAGCACATGATACCTACAATTTTCAAGAACTTTATAAAAAATCAAAGTGTGAGGTAAGTTTTTTTGTTTGGTTCAGTTCAACTCTTGATTTAAATTGTAGATTCGGTTTTGGTTTCAATTTGGGTTTGGTTTAATCCTGGTTAAAATTTTTGGCGGGTTGAATTAAACCCGACCCGAATCCGGAAAAGGTTTATCTAATTTAAATTGGGTCAATAAAATTAGGTCACCCGCAATAAAACTCTTGACGACGTTCTTCTGCCGGAGAATTCTTAGTTAGCCGGAAGACGGAGAGAGATTTACCGGCGACGGTTTTGAGAATGGGTGATGTGAAGAGAAGTGGAGGAGATAGTAGCAGCGAAGATGAAGATCCCAAGTGGAAAGCCGCCATTAACTCGATAGCCACCACCACCGTTTACGGCGCCTCCGCCACGAAACCAGCAACCACTCCCTCTTATGAAGATGGGGGTTTTCGACCCAAACCTAAAAAGCTAACACATGCCCAAATCAAGGTTAGTCATTACGTTGACGTTTCTCATATACTGAAGAGAATAACGAATGCGGAATTTTTTCATGCGCAATTAGAATTCTTTTAAGCTTAGTAGGCTAGTAGCTGATTGTTCTGTTCGCCGGGACTAAGTAGACTTTGTTTAAGAGTTTCAATGGTTAATGCAAACATCTTCTCAAAGTATAATGTGACAATAGTTTGTAACTGTAAGAACTTGTCAATGGATCTATTGATCAGAAAGTTGGAGAATTTGAGTGGCTTGTTGATAGATCACAGTATTTGTGGTTGTTCTCATTGTGTTTACTACTTTGTCTATAATATATCTAGTCTTTGTTCATGCCTATAGTTAGTTATTGCTTCATCGGGTTGAATTATTATTGTTGCTGATTAAGATAAGCTTAAAAAACAGGTGAAGAAGCTTTTGAATGAAATGGTGGAGAAGACTCTAGACTTTGTGAAAGATCCTGTCAATGTTCCCGAGGATAAACCCGAGGAGGAGACTGACTGTGGAGTTCGTCTATTTAAACGGTGTTCGACTGGCATAATCTTCGATCATGTAGGTTAGTCATCCAGATCTCTGAATCTTGATTATCATCATCATCATCGTTAATCCGTCGAGAAACTTGTTTATCGTGTTTAACCAGAGGAGCTTCAAGGACCCAAAAAGAAGCCTAAGTTACGCCCTGATACAGGAGTCGAAGGAAACTCTAAAGAGGTTGTTGTTATTGAGCACGTTTTCGTTTCAAGCAGATCGATCATGAATCTCTCAAAGCTAATCGCTTTCTTTTCTTCTACGGTTACTGCAGTTGAAGAAACGAATAAAATCAATCGCTGTTGATGGCTCGGATGTTATAGCCGCTGCTATGGAATCAGCTAAGAAAGCCTCAGCTAGAGTAGAGGCGAAAGAAGCGGCCGCGAAAGCTAAAGCTAAGAAAGAAGAAGAGAGAGTCGCGGAACTGAAGAAAGTCAGGGGAGAGAAATGGCTGCCTTCCGTCGCACGAGAGTTGCAGGTAAATTATATACGGGTCTCATCTTTGTCTTCTTAGTAAACACATCAACTTTACAAATCTCGCTGCATGTATGTAACTGCAGCTTAACAAATGGAGATCTGCAAAGTCGTAAAGATCATCATTTTTGGAGATGAACAGTGGGAATGTCATTACTTGGAAGAAACGTAGAATCACACTCTTGGCTACAAAAATTTGACTCATAAGAAGATTATGAAAGAGAGAGATCATTTGTTGTTGATGTAGTGAGAGTGAAGTTCTTCAGAGATGTTGTTCTCATCGTCGTCTTTGATCCAGACGAAATCTTCTAATCCATCATATATCTCTTCTTCCACTGTAAATGCATTTTTCTTAGCTCCTTGTTTGGATGTTGACGTGAAAGCATTCTTTATTCCCTTGATCAGTCTTTTCCCCAGACTTTTCTCGCGTCGCAGCTGCAGCGGCGGAGGAGACGATGCTCCTCCTCCTCGCCGGAAAGTCGTGCTCAGTGATGAAACCGATCCCCTGTCTCCTCTCTGCGTCTTGTTCACGTCACTCTGTTGCTGCTGCACGCAATGGAAGCTCGCGGAACGAGCAGAATCCATCACGCTCCTCGATTTCGACTCGATGATCCGATCTGATTTCTGTTTCTCCGACTCTTTCGATATGAATTTCCTCATCGCGTCGAGCTCTTTCTCCAAGCTCTCGATCCTGGAGCTAGTGGAGTCCATAGCAGCTCTTAGTCGACAGTTTTGCCTCGCCGCCGTGTCTCGCTGGAGCAGCGACCCGAGCGTCACGGAGGAATCTCTCGCTGCAGCGGTCTCTCGTTGACTGTGTGACACAGGAGCGGCGGAGGAGGCGACGGCGTCGGCGGCAGCCATGATCGAGTGGCGCGTGTTGAGCTGCTCTTGTAGCATCGCGCGTACGATAAACCTCAGGGGCATTTTCGGGTTTTGCACGGCGTGAAGGAGTAACGGCGGCGAGAGTTTATCGCAGTCTATCAAATTACATATCTGAAGCTTCTCTTCCTCCGTTATCTCTCCGTTATGCTCCTATGAGTTTTTATACCCAATCAGAATACGACACGTAACGTGATAAAATTAATACCAGTCATAATGACGAAAGCAGCCTTTTACCTTCACATAAGCATCAACGACTCTGTAGAGCAAATCGTGACGCGGGAACCGCTGCTGCACGGCGTCGGCGACCACGACGAAGTCTCCGGCGGGAAGTCTAACTGCTTCCTCGAGAAACTCGTTAACGTAGTCTCCATCTCCGACTTCCTTCAAAGCGTCGATGCTTCTCCCGACTAAAAACGCCGTCGTCTCCGACTCCGGAAGCAAGAAAAGGCACGAACGGAGAACGATTTGGATGTAGTCAGCGTTGACGAAAACGACTCGTCGGAGATAAGACTCCGTTAAGTTCCTCAGGTTGTCGTTTCCTCCAGCTTCCGTCATCAGAAGAATCTCGACGGCGACTCTCAGCGGAACGACATTGAACGGCGTCAACTGAATGTGAGCGCCGTAACAGAAAGCGGTTACTAACGTGAACGTTTCGGCCGTTATGTTTAACGGCGGGGAGAGAGTTAATTCATTGATGCCCGTTAGGTGGCGTTTTAAATAGCCGCTCCTTCTTGACAGAGGATCCTATGGAATAAAAACATCATCACTTACAATAAAAATCAATCCTTTTTTTGCGTGATTTCTTTTTGTTTTTTGTATACACAAGATAAGCAATCAAAATACCAGAAGTTTGCAGACATTCAATTAAAAATCTTTGACATTTGGGACGGTGATGATGAAAATGAGCAAATGGCAGAACTATATACGGAACGATGTCCAAAATTAGCAAATAAAAGTTTGAAAAATGTGACCTTGTGGAGATGGAACCGTGTGCCTCCCACATGTAGCAACACATCAGGTTTAGAGTTATTAGCCAACGACCTGATTAAAATATAGAAAAAATAATCATAGCAAAATTATAAACAACTCTAAAAAAAAAGGAGAAATTAAAAGGCGGTGATAAAGTTTGGAAAGTTTTAGAGAAAAATATTTACCATTTATGGACTCTAGATTGAAGCTCCATTGAAGGAGACTTAGAGAGATTGGTATGTCGTTTAGGAGAAGCAGACAAAGATGAAGAAGAAGAAGAGAAGGAAGAAGAGTGATCCACGTAGTCTTCTTCTTCATAGATCGTATCTACAAACCCTAAGTTTGTCCATCGCTTCATTTTTATTTTCCAGAGAGAGAGAGAGAAGATGAGAGAATGATAATATGTTTGTGTGATCTCAGAGAAGATTCGAATTCGCCGGTTAGGTTTTTTGAGAGTAAAGAAGAGAAAGGCAACACTCGCAGTAAATTGGCAATAAATGTGGTAATAGAGGAAATAAATGATTTTTTTGTGATCGTTATCATATACGTGAAAGTCTTTAAATGCGTTTTCCTTTCTTTTTCACCATAATCTTCTGTTTCATATAGAGATGGACCACGTCCACATGCTCTCTAGATGTGTTTGTCCTACATTCAAATTTCACAAACATTTCAAAATTTGATTTCGATTGTTGTGAATATAATTGCATTAACGTTCTGTCTAGATCGAAGTTTGATACGTGTTCTCTTGCTAATTAATTATACATGGATGCTATACAAATACTACACTTGTTGAATTCGGATTATGATGTGACATTACTAACCAATTATTCTTCATGTTTTCCTGGCGAATTTGGTTGAAACATGTTTTCAGGACCTTGAAATGCTAAGTGCTTCTTGAAATGACCTTTAGGGATAACATTGTTGCGCTTCACTTCTTCAGCTCAGCTGCAAAACAGAAATCAGCAAACATGTGGCAAGTAGTTTTCTCAAATGTTTTGAAACCATTATACATTAAAATCCAGATTAAGCTTCAGAATTTCATTTGTTAAATCTGTACTAATCAATTTAAATTGTGACTGTTGAAAAATTATCATATCACATAGTTCGACTAACAAAACTAACACCACTAAAATAATCATATTGCCTAGTAATTCACATGTTTGTCGTAATAAACTAATGACTATATGACCTGTTTGAATAAATTTGTTCAGGCAACCCATCTCTACCAAGAGAAAACTAGTTTTTGATGAAAAAAAATCGGATCGCCGACTGTGGGGATCGAACCCACGGCCACGGGATTAAAAGTCACGCGCTCTACCACTGAGCTAAGTCGGCTTTGTAAGAATAAAACTAGTTTAATTATTTAAACTTAAGTAGAGATGACTAAATTTAACTGCTATGGTCTCCAAAGGTCCAAATAAATTATGCACCAAAAATACAATACTTTTTGGTAACTAAAAAAAAACTATTTTTTTCGGCCACTTTAACACAGTCCAAAATCCAAATTGTCCAATTCTCATGAAACCCTCATTTTCTTCTAAGTTCTGAACAATCAATAAGGAACTTTTTACATCATTTAGAAATTATGTTCTCGTTTCTCCTCTTCGCACCTAAAAAATCATCTAAGTTGCATGATATAACCAAGCTTCTCTATATTGCATGACAACAGATGAAATTGTTTTGTCAACTATAACATGAGAGATTCCAGTTTTAATAATCTAAGTTACATGATATAACCAAGCTTCTCAATTATAACACGAGAGACACCAATTTTAACTATGGAATCGTTTAATTTAGTTTCACTTCTTCCGTTACAATGATTACATCTAAGAATCCTACACTGAGTATATATCTATATATGCTTATAGATTGAATACCTCAAATCGAGCTCGATCACAACGGATATGTCAATTTTGTTTGTTTGTTAAAGACAACAGATGTCGCTCTTGAGTTTTGGATGCATATTGATACACAAAACAGATAGTATATCTATGGACTATGGTACACAATGCGTGTGAATATTGACTTGGATGATTTATAATTTTATATAACTACATACCTCAACATGATCATATATAAATCACATGAGAGACTCACAAATTTTTAATTTCTCCTTCCGGCAATTTATTTTTCTCTCACAATTTTCTAGCCCAGGAGTGAAGTTTGCATGAGCGCAAGGCCCAATAAGAAAACCTCAAAAGAGTAAAATCTTTTACAGGCCCAAGCCTATTTCTAACAAAGCCCTAATTTTCGACAAAACCTAGCTAGCTCTCAGTGCATACTATATAAATTAAACTAACACTCCTCACCGCTTCCTCGTTCACAGAAAGAAAACCCTAAAGAGAGAAGTTTCTCCAATCTCCAAAAACCCGGCGGCGAAGATGAAGTACAACCCTCGCGTGACCTCCTCTCGCAGGAAGAACAGGAAGGCTCATTTCACGGCCTCATCAAGCGAGAGGCGTGTCATCATGAGCTCGCCGCTCTCCACCGACCTCCGCCAGAAGTACAACGTCAGATCCATGCCGATCCGCAAGGACGACGAGGTCCAGATCGTTCGCGGGACGTACAAGGGGCGTGAAGGAAAGGTCGTTCAGGTTTACCGTCGCAAGTGGGTGATTCACATCGAGCGGATCACGAGGGAGAAGGTGAACGGAACCACCGTGAACGTCGGTGTTCAGCCGTCGAAAGTGGTGATTACGAAGCTCCGTCTCGACAAGGACAGGAAATCGCTTTTGGAGAGGAAGGCCAATGGTCGTGCCAATGCGGATAAGGAGAAGGGTACCAAGTTCACATCTGAGGATGTCATGCAGAACGTTGATTAAACAAGATTTTCGTAAGGGTTTGTCTTAGTTTTTTAAATCATCGCTCTCTCTCTCTTTTCTTAAATTTTTGTTTTTGTTGCGAATGTTGTCGGTGTTTCATTCTGGTTCTGGACATGAGAACGTATTTTATGATTTCACAACTTTAAAGTTTAATTATGAGTTTGTTATCTCTTTGGCCAATTTTGATATTGATTTATGATGTTTATTAGATGAATGTTAGCTCGTGGGTAGTCTTTTGATTGTGTTTAAGATTGATTTGGAACCTCGTTGATTCACAATTGGAAATGTGGGTTTCGGTGTAGTGCGATAGATTTTATAGTAGAATGAGTCGCTGATTCGTAGACGAAATGGTGGGTTTTATTGAAGCGTTTTACACTACAATAAGCTGAATTGATTTTAACGTTGCTAGTTGTTTATGTTCTTTAGGTTGAACTGGGATAATCAACTTGATTAGAAAATTTGTAGCGTAGAACCACTTCTTCCATTTCTCAACTCAGCGAAAAATGCTTACTCTCTTAAAGACATTTCGGACTAGATTGTTCGTAGTTTAGGCATTGAGTTCCATCGTAATCGTTTATAGCTTGTATGTGTAGTTATTGTGGATTTATAATTGAACCAATCGATAGAAAAGAAACAAAAAGAGAACCAATCTAGTTATACATACAATCAGCCAACTACTGAATATCTATCCATTTGTATCATTTCTCTCTTTTTTTTGGGGTTAAATCTAAACTAGTGTTTGCGTACTTTGGTTGTAATTTTAATAAATGTTACGCAAGCAAACACGATATACACATTTTCTCTACCTAACATTGATGGTTAGTTTCTCTACCAATTTGGCGTGTGTGTGTTATTGACTTATTTCAAACAAGAAAAAGAGAGATTATTCATCATCAAGAAACTGCTAAAACAGTTGCAATTGCGTTTGTTGATCCAAAAAGAAAAAAAACCAAGCCCGAAAAAGAATACATTGAAGATCCTGATTCTTGTGTTGTCAACTGTTTTTTCACAAACTGATAAAACTGTTTCGAGTAAGCGTATCCAACGATAGCCCCAAAAGAAACAAATACGAGAAAGAATCATCCGACCAAAAGACTTTTACTGTTACCAGCTAAGAAACGAGAGAAAAACCCAAACTCAAAGTATCATCATCAACAATGTCAGACGAGAGAGAAAAAAAAGCGTCGTGGTCTCCAATGTTAAAACCAAGTTCAAGGCTTAAGAGCAAGCGAGAGACCAAACCTTGGGTACTTGTCTAACGTCTTGGTATCGATCTCACCTGAGATTGTCACTATCGATTTCGGAAGGACCTCATGTTGCAGCAGAGCTCCAAGCTTACCGTTACTATTCAGCTTAGCTTTCACATTCGTCAAGTGATCAACTGCATACAATCCACCAACAGTTATTATGTTCTCGTTCGTTGACAGTTTCCGATAAAACTCTCCCACTGCTGCACTTGTCTTTAATTCGTCTATGAGTTGAACATACGAGGCTTTGATCGAATCTCCTTTATCTCCCCTGAATAAAATTTTAAAAGAAGTTGATTCATCAGATCAATATACAAAGAAAACACCTCTCACTCAGCTTTTGATTTGATTTTTACAATCTTACAGTATTATGGAGGCGCATTTATCCGGCATTGTGACACTGACTCCGACGTTGTACTTTGAGAAAGTTCGTGATGTGGTGTCATATCCAGCTTCAGCACCAAATGAGATGGTCGGTGAGCCAAGAGTGGCTGTTACGTCGATCAGAGGGTTTTGTTTCAAAGCTGCAGCCGCGGTAACTGTTGCGTGGTCATGGAAGTATCGAACCTCAAGCTGTAAAATCGTAGTTTTGAGTATTTGAATTTCAGAAGACTCAAGTGGAAGAAGGAAAAGAAATTTCTAAACTGTGAAACCTTGCCAGAGTTGTAATCAGGCACTCTGAAGGAGGCAATGGCTTTGGTCGATGGGAGGATCTCAGAGAATGCGATGGTTGTCAGGACCTGGCCAAGCAAAAACAGAAAAGAGTGAAAACACGGTTTTAACTTGTTCCAAGGGAAAGCTGTTGAGTGGATCAAACGAGACGTTACAGTGGAATCAGTGTCGATCTTGATATCGAACAAAGCGTTTCTGTACTTGTACTGTGTGGCAACATCAGCACCATGTACGACTCCTTTCTTCAGAGCAGTGGAAGTAAGAGCCTATTAAACAGCACAAGACAGGAACAAAGTAAGGGCCAGTGGATACAATGCTACAAAACCATTTTAGGCGAATGAACACGCAGCTTAAGTAGCTGAGAAACTACATATCCAGAAATGTAAATTAACAGGAAACATGTTTATTAGCTAGCAATTCATGTAACTCTTCATCAGCAGCGTGCAATGCTAACTCCAAAACTGAGATGATCTTGTAAAAATGACAGAGATTATACAATGCTAGAAATCTATCGTGAGAAGTTCTTGCCTCCAGAATCAAAGGTAAACCAAGATTGACTCTAAACTCACTCCCATATCAATAGCATCTTAACCATTCCTTCCAAAGACCATTCTATCTCTCAAATGACTTGAAAATTCTCGTCAGAGCATTGTCTTCATTTGACAGGTGAAGAATCAGATAGATCGAATCAAGAAAGAGCTCGTGAAATTGATTTGAGAAGGAATATAACATCTTATCAAACCAAGAAGATACACTTGATGTGCTGCGCAAAGGAAATTTATCAAGGAAACTCATGTTGCTAAAACAATATGATACCAACTCATCAATGTGAAATCGAAAAAATCAGAACAACGAAGAACATGATTCAGATTATAGGCCTAGAAACAGTTGAATCGGGGATTTCATGCTTACCAGGCCGGAGACACTGTTAGTAGAAATGCTGAATTTCTGATCAGTACTGTAATCTCTCGTCAACAGATCTAACGCAAAAGGAAACATAATAAATCAGCTTATCGGAAACCCAGAATTCATCACAAACAGTTGACAGTAATGCACCGGCGTCTTTCACTACATCGCAATAATCCACTCGGAATCAAAACTAGTGGAGATAGACAAGTGTAGATTTACCTCTCGCTTTTTTGCCGATGTCGGCGAATAGTCCAGGTCCATTACTCATGGTGATCGGAGAAACAGGAGAGATCGGTAAAAGTTTTGAGAAAGATGGACTAGTTGAGAGAGAGCACAGTAAGGAATAAGGATATACAGAGAGAGTTTTCAATATTATATAATTAAATGGAGAATCCTTAACAAAATGGTTTCGTGGTGTAGTTGGTTATCACGTCAGTCTAACACACTGAAGGTCTCCGGTTCGAACCCGGGCGAAGCCAAATCTTCTGCTTTTTTTTGTTTTATCTTTCAAAAGAACAATTCGCTTCAAACGCCGTGAGCCCACTGGGCTTTTAGATGGCTCATCTGAAACGAATAACTGCTCGTGGATAATTGAAGCATACGCTGTATTTATTTAAGAAAATATTGTCATACTTATATTTTTACTGCCCCTAGCTACTACACAATTTGGTAGAACAAACAATTTTTGGCCTTTACTCTTAGATTTCCAAATGTTAGGTCGTTGTGGCTCAAAGAGTCAAAGGTAAGACAAGACCAACCCTTGCCTATTTCAATCTCGAAGAAGATGATTTCCTTACAAGAATACCCATGTCTTCAGGGGAACACAAAGAAAATTTCGACTGATATGAGTTGTGTAGAAGAAAAAGATATGCAACCTAAGACTCGAAAAGCAAAAATCCTAATGTTACATAAGACACTTATCACTTACGAATAATTGTGTCAAAATGTGCAAAACATAAATACATACTACAACGTAAAACAAACGCTACAAAAGTAACGCATATCTAATGTCAAAGTCAGGTTTGTTTACCCAAGTAGAGTGGCGCAAGTAAGGCAGTGTGTGGTCCGTGTAGGACATGTTGTCGATTCTAAAGTGGAATATAATTCAAGATGGGTTGGAAGAAAGAACAATCATCTCAAGGGATCCTACTAAAATCCCACATCTAAAGATGAGACCACTAGTTATATTATATATATACAAGGTTAGTCCACTCTTTGCAAATTGATTTTATATGGACTTGAAAACATATGAAACTTACATATTATTCTTGTGTTTACAAAAAGTGTTATTACATATAGTTTTATCAGTTGAATATTTAATTAAATTGGCTCAAAATATATATTAAATACTTTAAAATAAATTACAAGAATGTAATGAAACCACTATTATCGTTGAAAAAAATAAAAGAAAACACGTTTATCAGAGCTATGTTTCGATCATGAACTTGTGGGTTATAGGTCCACCATGCTTCTGCTCGCCACTTTGTTTGTTTGATTACTACAATACAAAATATAATGGTACCAGTTGAAGAATTAATTAAAGTGGCTCAAATAGATTTTAGATACTTAAAAATATATTATAAAAATAAAAGAAAACATTTCTATCAGAGCCAGGTTTCGATCCTGGGACCTGTGGGTTATGGGCCCACCACGCTTCCGCGCCACTCTGATTGTTGAACTACTACATTATGTCATATTTATATGATACATAATATAGTTTTATCAATCAATTAATTAGTTAAATTGGCTCAAAATATATTTTAGACACTGAAGCACTTCTATCAGAGCCAGGTTTCGATCCTGGGACCTGTGGGTTATGGGCCCACCACGCTTCCGCTGCGCCACTCTGATTGTTGAACTACTAGATTATGTCATTTTTATATGATACATAATATAATTTTATCAATCAATTAATTAGTTAAATTGGCTCAGAATATATTTTAGACACTTAAGCACTTCTATCAGAGCCAGGTTTCGATCGTGGGACCTGTGGGTTATGGGCCCACCACGCTTCTGCTGCGCCACTCTGATTTTTTTTACAACTATATTATTTTATGTTTCTATTATACTATATATGTTCTACAATAAATATATAATTTTCTATTTTTTTTCCAAAAATATTAAAAGTAAATTTAAAATTTTAGTAAACATCAAATATCACAGTATATCTTATATTTAATGAGAAGAACATTAAACGTTATTTTAAAAATATACAATGAAAACTAAAAAAGATACATTGTGAGTTTGGAATAACAACACAAAAACAATATGATAAATTCAAAAGATATCAATAATTGTTGTTGAGCTACATGAAAATATTTACTTTCATTTATATAATTTAATTTTTAGTTATAGAAGTTTCTATGCTCTCTAAAATGCATTTATGTGAAAATTACATTTCTAAATCTTAAAATAACCTAACTTTGAGTTTTTATTTTTTGGGTAGAAAACACATTAATTAAACGTTAAAACATTTTAAAATGAAAATTTGCCATTAAATATCTCTCACTCACTCCTGGGACCTCTCTTATCTATATTGTCCATTCTACATATATCAGTATCATCCCATGTAACTATCTCCACTTTTTCCTTTGGACTCAAATTCATCCGTTCTTTATGTATCTCTTTCTCTCCTCATATTTTTGTAGCATAATCTTACGTTGTATTTCAGACTCCAAAAAACCGGGTGAAAAAAATACTAATTTTGTGTTTAAAAGAGCCTAGCTATAAGATTCTAGACATTTTTAGTTGTGGAAGTAGAAAAAACAAATTAGAAAAAGAAAGAGAAAGAGAATGAAGTGGGTGATCACAACAATGTAGAAGTAGCCTGAGGCTTAAGAAAAGTCTCGTACCGTCTTTTTTAAGTCTCCAACAAATCCATCCACTTCCACCATACATAACAAACCACGTGTCCAGAACCAAGGAATCGGAACCTTCTTCAAGCCAATGAAAAGATGACAGCTCAGTTATGACCCAACGCCACACATCACAAGTGAAAAGATTCGCTAACCTGGCCAAACCTTTAAACTAACTCCGAAGATATGGCAACTCATAAACTTCATCAACACCTGTCGCATTTTATGTCATTTCCTCCTTTTCAATTTTTAGATTTTAATAGTAAAATATATATACTCTTCTTTCAAAAAGTCATTTTAAATAAATAATACTACCAAAACTAAAAATACATTCTGTGTATCCATGCTGGAAAAGAATGGTAAATAAAAGTATTACTCCAAAAAAAATACAATTTGTGAAAGAAAAAATAGCAACTCACACCATAAATAAATATATAAAGCATTTTCTGTATAAATCTCTGTGATTATCCTCTATTTCTTTGTATAATAATATAATATGTTCTCTATTTAATTTATTTGAATAAATGCTTTTTGCCAATAAAAAAAAGGATATATTGAATTAGCTCATCAGCTCATGATTTGGACTGCTACCTATCGCCAGAATTGGCACAACTTTGATAAGTACTTTAGTTATCCATCTTTGAGGTTGTGTTTCTTTTTTCGGCTTTTCAATAAAAGTTTGATGTTAGACTCTAATACATTTATAGCTACATGATTTTTTCCTTAGCGCACATCATTTTAAAATAGGCCTTCTTAGATTACGCACTATAAGAAAATAAGCTGGTGCTATTGAGAAACATGAGCCTTGAAGATTATCCTCGATTCCATCTATTTTCTTGAAGATGCTTTATAAGAAAAGAAAAGAAAAATCTATATGAGAATGGCTTCGATCATTTTCTTGATATAATGTATGATTTGGTTGAAGATGCTTTACTTTCTTATTATAAAATATCTTTTTTTGTTTCCATTTTATTATACGGATTTCATTTAGTTCAAGTTTTTATCTATACATATATATATATATAGAGAGAATATAGACGTTATTAAAAAATAAAAACAGGATGAGATATTAATGGATGGAGAAATAAGAGAAGAAGCACCACCACTTGATCACTTAGAGCCCACGTTCCCACTCTTAATCACCCAAAAATTAAAACAAAGACGTGCTCACATCTCATCTCACTCCCTCACCAGCTCACTTCACTCTCTCTTTCCTTTTTCCTAAAAAACAAACAAACTCTCTCAATCATCAATTAATCAAACACCATATGGCTCTCGACACTCTCAATTCTCCCACCTCCACCGCCGCCGCTCCTCCGCCTTTCCTAACCGAACCGGAGAATTTCGAGTCATGGACAAAAAGAAAACGCACAAAACGCCACCGGACAGATCATCAATCAAACCCTCCTTCCGAGGAAGAGTATCTCGCTCTCTGCCTCCTCATGCTCGCTCGTGGCTCCTCCTCCTCCGATGATGATGATGATCACTCTCCTCCTCCTCCTCCGCCTTATGATCATCACCACCGAGACTACAAGTGCTCCGTCTGTGGCAAATCGTTCCCGTCTTACCAAGCGTTAGGTGGACACAAAACCAGTCACCGGAAACCGGTTAGTAATAATAATAAT
Organism: Noccaea bulbosa; assembly: GCA_900406535.1. Taxonomy (NCBI): domain Eukaryota; kingdom Viridiplantae; phylum Streptophyta; class Magnoliopsida; order Brassicales; family Brassicaceae; genus Noccaea; species Noccaea bulbosa. Next base: position 43,340 of record OVBJ01000256.1, read on the forward strand.
AACGACGACGGTAATAATTCCATCAGTAACGGTTCCGTTATTAATAGCGGAAATATTAGTAACGGTTTAGTTGGTCAAAGTGGGAAGACTCATAAGTGCTCAATCTGTTTTAAGTCGTTTCCTTCTGGTCAAGCATTGGGCGGTCACAAACGGTGTCATTACGACGGTGGTAACGGTAACGGTAACAGTACCAGTACCGGTAACGGTAGCAATAATTACGGGTTTGATCTGAACTTACCGGCTGATCAAGTAATTTTTAGCGACGAGACACTTGGAAAAAGTCAACTCTCCGGCGAAGAAAAAAAGTCGGCGTTGTGATTTTTTTTCTATTCTTTCTTATTTTTAATCTTACCGATCAGCTAGCTAGTGATCGATCATTAGCTGAGATGCTGAGTCTGTAATGAAAATGACTGGAGTGGACTTTGGATCATTTTTAATTTTTTTTTTTTTACGTACACGAAAAGGGAAACAAATCTTCCAATGTTTATTCGTTGTTGGGTTTTGTTTACAGAAAGTTAAAAAAAGGGGGGGGGGAATATTTGGGATTTTTATTTTATTTCGATTATAAATAATAAGTAAGAAAGAAATGGATTAATGAAAATTATACTTCTTGAAATTTTTACTTCTGTTTCTTTTCCATTATTTGTTGAATTTTCATTTACTACTTCCGCCGCACGCAAAGGAGCCTCTTCTATGAATCTGACTGTCCCTCCCAGCATGAAGTGATCTGTTCCTTACGACTTACTATTTGATTAAACATATTTAAGTATCGACATAACATGTTTTGATAGGAGAAATAGCTATTAAGTTTGGTTTAGTTTTAATTATTGAAGTAGTGATAGATCGGTTAGTAGTACCTAACGAAGCTAATCCTTAAGTGTCTTGTCGTCTTTGATTACTATTATCTATTTGATTGGTTGGCACTCACACTTCCTTCCACGCTTTAATTTATTTTTTATTTATAAATCTGTATTATTTTTCGTTTTCATGAGTTTTACGAGTCTGTTTCTTATAATAATTTGCTACGATAAAATATCTTACACGTCTTAATCAATCTCGGTTCTTATGTATCTTCTAAGAAAAAATGAGTAGTTTCCGAATAAAATGTGGATGTTGGGTAATTCTCTGAATTGAATGCCCATATATACAGACAAATATATTTTCTTCGTGACACTGAAAATTGACTTCTATTGATAGATGTATTCTTTATACCTGATTTTGGCTTTAAAATGACCAAGATAGTGTGGGCAAAAACATAATAACGCACCGGTATATGGATGACATTGGTAAAAATGTTTTGAAGCTTATATCTTACGATGTAAATATGACTTTTACCTCTTCTCTGAAACAAATTTCAGATGTGATTCAAATAACATTGATGTAAACAATATGTGTTAGTTCTTTTGTAGAAACTGAGTTCCTTTAAAGTATGGCTCCAAGTAAATTGAGCTTGGCTTGCCATATATCTTTAACAAAGAGATTCACTCATTGACTTCTTCATCCCTTCAAGAACAACCTATAAGACAGAATAATACTCATGATGTGTTCTTCGAACCAAACAAATTGTAAATTGTTAATGATCGTTGGTAAGTTGTAACTTGTTGTAAGGGCCTCACAAGTGTATTAAAGGCCGAAAGCACTCGTACGATCCATTACTATCTAAATTAGTTTAGCATTGGTGCCGTTCAAATGGTGTAATGCACGAAAGATTCATTGTTAGGCCCAGTTATGTCAATAGGACAGGTGTTAATTTTAAATCAGAACTCAGCGTAAAACTTGATAATTAGAGAGTAAATTAATTTTGGAACAAAGGCCGCAATAGATTTTTTTTTTGTTCAACCTTTTCTAACTCTTGAAAGCAATTTGAAGAGTTTAACACTTGTTAACCTTTTATTGTTAAAGAAGTAAAATGATTTACACTTGTCAAATACTTTTTTTTTGTTTTGTTTGGATCATTACCCTTTTATACAACTTAATTAATAATTAGTAAAAAACAAACAAAAAAACTATTGTTTCGGTAAAGAAATGGCATGATTTACACTTGTCAGACCTTGACAAAAGATACAGTTACACTCTTTTAAGCAGTCCCTTCTTATACGAATTGATACAGAAAACCTTCGAAGACGTTCTTATTTCCTCCTCGTTCTTAGCCACAGGGCCTCTTTCTCTCTGACTCTCTCTTTCTCTTTCAAAATCCTCCCAAGTAAGCTTCTTTAATTTAGTCAGTGTTATTTCATTACTAAGCATAGTATTCTTTCGTATACTATATATGATTTGGTTTGTGTAGATCTAAAAGTTAATAGAGACTGATCAACTTTACTTGTAATGCACGTATCGTATAAGTTTTCCTTGCTTATCGAGGATTTTGTTGATTCGTTCTCATTTGTGTGCTTAATATCAATGACAAGGTTCGAGCTTCAGAGAAAAAAATAATGGCAGCCTTTCCAAACCTCAACTCTGATGCTGGATTGAAGAAGCTCGACGAGCATCTTCTCACTCGCAGTTTCATCACTGGGTTAGATCTTTTAGAAATATGCTCTTAGATTAGATCCTACCTAATATCTACCTTGTAGTGTCAAAATGGGTCAAAATTGTTGGCTTGACCCGACCCGACTCATTTAGTTGAATATTTTGATCATTAACGGATTGATGGGCCAATTTTGGTCTGACACTAATACATAGGTTGATTGGTTAAATGGGTTGGGTTAATAATGGATTAGTGATTTACCATACATTTTAGCCTCTCTGTTTTTCTTTCTTGACATGAAGCTGCCCTTTGGAACAACCAGTTTCGGATTTAATATGTTTTAAGATGTATGTTTTTACAGTTACAAGGCTTCAAAGGATGATATCATGGTCTATGCGGCTCTTTCAAAGCCTCAAACTTCACAGTATATGAATGTGTCTCGTTGGTACAACCACATTGAGACCCTCTTGAGTCTCTCGTAAGTCCCCTACAGTAGTCTTCTGTGAATTCTTTAGCTGTTTGGATATTATTGTCTAACTTGTGTCTAATATTTGCAGAGACATCTCTTCTGAAGGGAGTTGTGTCACTATCACAAAAGAGGCACTTTCTGATTCTATTGTTTGTATTGCATGGATCATGTTTGACTCGTATAACATCAGTGAGATTAAATCGCCTTATGTTATATTTTTTTTGATAAAACGCCTTATGTTATATATTGTTAAAGCTTCCATAAATATATTTTAGGATGGTGTGGTTGGCCTTATCGTGGAGGAGACCATAGAGGAAACGAAAGCTGATGGAGAAGAAGAGAGAGTAGGTTCTTTGAAAGCATCTACAAAGAAAATAAAATGTAAGTTTTGGTATTGCACACACTCTTCGTCTTAAATGGTCAAATAGATTTTTCTTCATTTGATTTTTTTTTTTTTTTTTTTTTTTTTTTTTTTTTTTTTTTTTTTTTTGGTAATGGGTATTGAATTATTGTTTGAAAACAGCTAGCAAGTCATGGGTGATGATTATCACACCGCAGAATGATGAGACGGACATGAAGAAGCTAGAGGAAGCTGTAAGATCCTTTAGAATGGCAGGACTGTATTGGGGAGCATGTACTGAAGTTTCTGCATCTCTTAACACCTTATATATATATATATATATATATATGTGTGTGTGTGTGTGTGTGTGTGTGTGTGTGTCTTTTGAAATATCGGTCGGGTTTATTTGTAAATTTCCGAAATGTCTCAGCAAACCTTCTCCCTATTGGTTATGGAATCAAGTTGTTGCGGATCAAATTCACCATTGTTGACGACCTTTCACATTGCTACGGAATTCTATGGGAAATGATAATCCCAAGTGCCCAGACCTATGACTTTATCCCCTTGAAGAACTGTGAGTTTGTGTTACACAATGTGAATGCATTGGTTTGTTCAGATGTGTGACGTTGTTGCTTATGTTTTTCATTGAATTTTTCTTTATCATCAGCTTTAATTGTTATCGAGTCGAAGAATGATGACGAAGCCGATGTGAAGAAGCTAGAGGAAGCTGTAAGATCCATTAAAATGGAAGGAGTATTGTTTTGGGGAGCATGTAAGTTTCTGCGCATCTCTCTAAACGCCACGTCTGACGTCTCTATGTGTGGGTTTACTTATTTTTGAAGTATTTAAACGTTTATTACAGCAAAGCTTGTCCAAACAAGTAGTGGAATCAAGGTCTTGGGGATCGAGTGCAGCACCGTTGAACACTTTGTGTGTCTTGACACCACTGTCAAAGAACAAATAATGGCTAATGGGTATGTCGAGAGTTGTCACATTTTTGGCACGAAAGGAGTATGTAAGTATCCAAATTACATTTTGAATTAACCTCTTTGAAGCTGCAAAAAAAAAATCTTTTTTTCTTTGTATAAGTTAATGTCCAAAAATGTTCTGTTTGCATACTTCATTAGCTGCATGGTGTGGTATCGAAAAAGAGCCCCTTGCTACTCATCTGGCAGATGATTCTGAGGTGTGTACTCAATTGTTTCGTACTTTGTCAATAAGAATTTTTCATGCATCATGTTTAGCTCTTATAAATATAATTTGTACAATAATTATGCTATTATTGGCTTCAATCATATATTGTAGGATGTTGCGGCTTCTCAGAAGGCAACAACAAAGAATAATCGATGTAAGTTTTGGTTTTGTACACTCTTTGTTAGATTCTCTTCGTTTTGTCTTAAATGGTTAATAGATAAAATGGTTTTTTTTTTTTTTTTTTTTTTTTTTAAANAGTTTCATCGGATTTTAATTTTATTTGTAATAGCTGAGAAGTCATGGCTAATGCTTGTCAGCAAAGTTGGCAAGAATGAGGTAGATGAATTCATAAGTTTGACCGAGACGGAAGGACTGTTTTGGGGAGCATGTAAGTTTTTGGATCGTTAACACCTCAATATATATCGGCGGGTTTATTGATAAGAATCCCAAAATCTCTCGATTTTTACAGCAAAAGTTGTCCAACTTGGCTATGGAATCGAGTGTATGCGGATCATATTCACCATTGTTGACGATCTTGTGTGTCCCCACACCATTATCGAAAAAGCGCAAAATAGTCTCGAGTGTATTGTTGCTATCGCCTTGAACAAGATATGTAAGTACTCCAAAACTGATTTCAACTCCTTGAGAGTGCATTATTTCTCTAAGTTGGTGCAAAAGATGTCTGTTTTGGTATTGAATCTTGGCTTCAATAATGCAGATGATGAAGAAAATCTCCAAGGGGAAGTCCGTTGACTACTTTTGGTTCTGTAATGTTGAAATCTTCTGTTATGACTCTCATTGATTTTTGATATTCCATCATCATCTGATCCCTTGCTTCTTCTTATTTATTACCTTTTGTTACAAAATTGTTTTCCGCGCATAATCATTATTCATTGGTTATGTTAGTAAATTTCATGTTGCATGATTTTATCACATATATATATGACATAGATAATGATTTATCTTGACATAAACTGACAACACACTGCTGCGTTAAAAATTTCCGCCCACATAGTTTTGAAAATTTCAGTTTCCCATCCGGAATTAGCCCTTTAGTAAACAACATGTTACATATATAACTCTATCACATGTTAGAGGGGTTTGTTTAAGTGTCAGGAAAGAATATGTTGTTCTTGATCAAAGTTGTAGCGTTCAAGTGTTTTGTGTAAATGTCTAAAAAGATAGATGTTTATAAATTAGAAGAACCCATGAAGCTCAGTGAGTATTTTTTGCATTTTAAAATTACTAATTTAATGAAGTTATGGGGAATAAATAAATATACAGAAGGCGGCATTCAGTGGAAACTTGCCTAATTGCCGAGTAGGTAAGGATACCACGTAAGCCATCAGAACGGCGATGTTTCATCGCATTTTACAATGAGAGATCAGTAGAAGCCGGCACTTCGATGAAAAGTGGAGATTTATTTAATAATTAATATGTATGTACATATAACTTTTGTAAAAAATGTAAGGAGAGAAAATGTTTGATTTGGTCACACACACACGTGAGACAACATCGTATTCGTAGACAAAAGCCTCTCTCTTTCTTCTAAAACATCTTTTAATACTAAATTATCAAAACCCTTAAGATGGATTTAAGGGTCAAATGGTGGATTTGTTTCCTTGAAGGGTCAGCTTCGACTAAACATTTTTTCTTGGTTTGATAAATTATATAAGTTGTTTATAAAGTCTACGTACATGAACCATCTTAAATAAAAAGAGTAGAGTAGCACATACATTACATGGATATTTTACAAAAGGCATGTGTACTTTAGGAAAAAAAAAAAAAAAAAAACGTTAACGAAAACGAACTTCAGAACAAAAACCTTGGCAAAGAAAGCAATTAATCTCAATGTTGTTTGTAACTTTGTATCATTGTTGTCCTAGTTTTGTTTTTTTTTTTTAACTTGAGAGAGCTGGATAAGTTATACCAGCTTTTGAATTTAAGGACGACATTGCATTTGTGAATCAATGTTATCTATCGGTTGAGACTTGAGATAGGTGCAGAACGATGTATCTATAAAAAACTTGAAATTCCACAGTTTTGTCAACCAAAAAATGATGTTGGACAAATAGAAAGGCTATTTTAATTTGAGCAAATGTTAATCAAATACTCGAGATCGTTCACGCATGACGCAACATTTACAAATATACGACGAACTTAAAAAAAAAATGAGTAGAAGATTTTTTAAAAACAAAATAAATAAATAAAAAGAACCAATGGTTGAGGAGGCACAACTATTCGCGGAGACACGGAGCCGTTCGCACCCATCACCTTGGAATCTCGCTTTCTTTCTATTTCTCTCTCCTCATCACCAACTAGTCAACAACCACACACCATTTCTTTTTTAAAAATTTAATTTCATTATCATCATAACATAACAAAAGTATAATTCATTTTTCTCCATACTCAATTTTTCTTCATATTTAACCTAAATAAATAAATATGCCAAAAGAAAAATCCGAAATTCATTTCGAAGTACTAATCATTCTCTTTGTAATTTTGTAGGGTTCTTCAAACATTTATTATCCAATTAAAATAAAGCAAGCATGACCCATCCCATAACTCAAGTATCGTGTATCAATGTGTCTATATATACACATTGGTCTGCTTCATCTTCAAAACATTGAATCCTTTGTCCAACTCTCTCTCTCTCTCTTTCTCTCTCTCACACACCAAATATCTCTTTCTTGCACCCAAAGCAAATCTTCTTCATCTTCTTCCAAGTTCATGTGAATCTCCCAGATCATAGCAGATCAGGAGAAAAAACAAAACATTAACTGAAAATCTGATATCATGAGTTGCAATGGTTGTCGCGTTCTTCGAAAAGGTTGCAGCGAGAATTGCATCCTCCGTCCATGTATTCAATGGATCGAATCCCCTGAAGCTCAAGGCCACGCCACCGTCTTCGTCGCTAAGTTCTTCGGCCGTGCCGGTCTCATGTCCTTCATCTCCGCCGTACCGGAATCTCAATGCCCTGGTAATTAACGACCAACAAAACTTCTTCTCTAGATCTCAGCTTCTTCTTTCTTAGAAAAGAAAGAATGTTTCCTGATTGTGAGGGTATTTTCGTCTTTTGTAGCTTTGTTCCAGTCCTTGCTCTACGAAGCTTGTGGGAGAACTGTGAATCCGGTGAACGGCGCCGTCGGGTTGTTGTGGACGGGGAATTGGAATATTTGTCAAGCGGCGGTTGAGACGGTTCTTCGCGGCGGTTCCTTGAAACCGATCCCGGAGCTTCTCACCCGTGGCGGCGGATTCACGGGTTTTCCATCTCCTACTACCGAAGAAGCATCTGAGATCTGCACGGAAATGTTGAATCTCCGAGAAGATGATTCCGGTGACAGGAACATCTATCACCACTGCCGATTCTCGAGCTCTAGATCCAGATCGACGGCTTCTCCACCAAAACGGAAGCGGGTAGCGTCGGAACAACAAATACCCTCGCCGGAGCTCGATCTCTCTCTAGTCCCTATTTTTCCGATTAAAACGGCACCGTTCGATGAGGAAACGCGTCGACCGGAAACACCGTCGATGTACTCTGAGGAATCCGTTACGACGGTGTCGTTTCGGGACAACAACGCCGGTGATCGGTACGTACGCGGAGGAGGAGGAAAAACGGCAAAGTTGCTCAACCTTTTCGCATGAACGCCCTCGTTTCATTATTGGGTTAAATTGTAATTTTGAGTAACTGTTTTGCCCTTTCGTTGATTAATATTTTGGGAAATGGGGCATATCGGCAAATTACGTGATTTTTTTCTCTTGAGAGAAATTAACCAAAGTAATTAATTAATTGAGAGAATAATGATGATTTCGTCGGTGGTGTATACTAGTGTACTAATTTTCTTCATAATCATCATTCTCATTAACTCGATTTAAAAGATATGGATGATAATAATGTGTGCGATAAATGACAATATTTTGAACTGATTAAACTATTTGGTTTATCGATATATACATCATTAATAATCGTTGTCAAAGCAAAATATTCAACCTTTTAAACCAAAAAGAACACACGTCATTAAAAATAGTAGTAATCACGGATGAAGTCAACATATACATGAATACATAATGCATACGCATCTTCCAAAACATCGGCCAATTCTTAGCACCCAACATACTTCAAATCTTTAAGGACCAACATGTTGTATGTACACACAATTATAATAATTGTACACAACTTGATATTTTGATATCCACTTTGATTACTCCCCAGATAGATAAACATTATCTCCGTACTTATTGTCTTTAGCTACATTTTTATTAACTAGTTTGATACAAATACTTCTATATTTATAAAGTACAAATATTTATATACAATAAAATAGAAAGGGTAAATAAGAAAAATTATCTACAAAATAATATTTCTCGAGTCGTTATAATTATTACAATTGATAATGTATTATATTCCTTCACTCACTCACGTCGATCTTGAGGTCTTTTGTTGCCATCTCAAAAGTTATAACCTTATATTTTGGCATGTCTCGCGTATTTTGTTAATGTGAAATACAATTTCTACGATTGGCATATACAATAGATAGATCGTATCGTATGAATACAAACTTTGAAAATAATAAAACGTACGATTACGAAAATGTTCAAAAAGCTTCTAATAATAAAAAGATTAGGTGTATCACAGAAGTACATCGTATTAATTAGTATATATATATAATATATATGGACTATGTAATGCATGTAGTTGGACTGAACCAAAAAGTTGGGGTTATAACTTATAAAGGGAAAGCTTTTGGAGAGAGGCGGCTTTTGGACGACGCAAAGAGCCGTTTTTTCACTCCTTACCTTGGTGGAATCTCCAAAAGCACTTCCTTTTCTTCTTCTTCTTCGAATTTTGGTCTTAATTAAAAACTAATAGCAAGGTTTATCTACTGTGCTTTGTGGATGATGGCGTTGGCGTAGAAACACAATGAAATAGACCAAGAGCATGTCGATTTAACAAATATTGTACTCTTATAGGATTAGTTGATTTTCACGCAAATGTCAAACTAATAAAAGTATGCGAAATCCGATATTTTGTTTGAGATTATAGAAACATACATCTTTGTATCATATGATCGCGATTCGTTATAAGATACTAATTAAGCAAAATAGTTAAGTTAAATCCAGCATAGGTAGCTCAATCGGTATACTAATTGGCCACCCAAATAAACAAAGATTGTTTGAAATGAGGATGTATTTTTGTTCGAACAGAAGAAGTGATTTGAAGATCTTATGAGTGGGACTCACTTATAATATACTTTCGACCAACCACCAATTGGCAAACAAATGCTTGTGGTCCACGTCACTCTCCCTTCTTTTTCTGACCACCGGACTCTTTTCCTAAAGGAAACACATTTTTAAATTTTGTCCGCTCCAAGTTTCTCACGACCTATCATATCAACAACAACAAACCTCTCAAGCTCTCACAACCTTTTTTTAATACGTTCAAAATAATTTTTTTTTTAAAAACATTGGTCACGATCATGAAAATCAGAGAAGATATATCATTATGAACGAATGAGCTTTATTTATTTTGAATGCTATATTCGATTCATAGCAATAACAAAATAGATGTGTTTGATTCATAAGTTTTATAAGAAAACATAACTATTTTATAAAGTAATAATTCTCTTCTTTTGCAAAAAGAAAAATAAATAAATTGGGCACAAAATTAAAAGTTGGTGTTCCGCGATCTGAGGATTTTAATGAAAGATCATCTCGAATATAGGGAAAGTGGGGCTTATTTCATTCTCCATCTCGTCCGTCCATTACATCGAATTAGTGTCTAATCATGATTTTCAAAATTTTATGGAACTAATGTTTCTTTTATACTTTTATGAAGCTAATTATAATGAACGAATCTCTTTACATTTTATTTTTGCGAATAAGATAGAATAATTTGGATAAACATGAGAATAAAATAAAGAATCAAGATTCGTGTTTCATGCCATAAGCCACGAGTAGCCGCAGTTTCTGATGGGCCCAATACATTCATCACCTCCTCCACTTAAGTCGGTGTGAGTCCACTTGATTGTTTTCTAAAAACTTTTCTTTCGAATACGAACTTAAGATTAGTTTTTGTCGTCTGAAATGAGATTTAAATCAGTAAGAAAAAAGTAGCCGACAAAAAAAAATAGTAAGAAAAGAGAACGTAATTTTTGTTTGTCTTGGTAAACTAAACGAATATTTTTAACGAAAAAAACGAAACACATATTTTATGGGTCATACGACTGTGAAACATTTTTTTTTCTGTATTCGACAAAAAATGGTGATCAAAAGAAAAACATGCAAGTGAAAACAATAAACATTATGATGTGGACTTTAACAAAAAAAAAAAAAAAATATTATGTGGAACATTAAAATGATCAGAAAAAACTAACCAATCTACTGTTGTTTATCATAAGTGATTTTATTCAAAATTGTTACGAAAACCATTAACTCAAAGGGACTAAAACTCCTACATCAGAAATGTGATGGTATTTAGGGTAATATACAAAAGAAATGAGCTAATCTACTCATTACCAATCGATTGAGCTGAAATTTTATAAAACTTGATGTTTTGTGCAACACTTTTTGGAGAATATATATATAACTAATTACGATTCTATTCATTTTCATCTAGTTTTGAATTGGAAATTCAAAAAATTAATAATGTATACGCAAAAAGTTCTGAGTTTAACCCAAATAAGATTAGCCAAAATAAACTATATAGCTAGGTGATCCAACGAATTTTAAATTAGTATTTTACTCTAAATAGATATGGACCAATTATCAGTTGCTTTTAAGTTTCAGGTTCATAAAACAAACATTACATTTATAATTCAAATTTTATCAAAAAACATTACATAAGACAGTTTACTAAACTTAGCGTAGGTTATTTAATTAAATAGTTTGTTGAGTTTATCGTGGATCAATTTCACTATTCTGACAATTGTTATCGTTGTTACTCGAGATGATCATAAGACTTGGTCTACATTTTGTCGTTCATGAACAGGCAAATTTAGGGTTTTGTGTAATCCTTCTTCGGTAAGGAGAAGACCCAAGACATAAGAGCCATCTTACCCCTTCAAAGCTTTTATTGGCCGTACATTTATTTACACTGATCTGATATTCTTTTATTATTAAAGCAAAACAAAAAAAAGAGTTTCGATAGAAAAAAAAAGAAGATAAGATATGATTACTCAAGTCGTTTTTCTCTATCGATTTTTTTAATGTCTGATTGATTCAAGTTTTATAGTATGGTGATTCGATTATAAAACGTCACTAATCGTTTATCTTTAGCGGATCATAATCCTTGCGTGAAGGGTATTTTCGTAAATATAATCGAGACGAGTCTGGATCAGTGAAGATTTGGGTGGAGATCGCGACAAGGACCTCAAGTGGATCCGACACGTGACTTTCACGTGACTGGTTCCCTCATCGCTGGAACATATTATCCACTCTTCACCTCTGGGCCCTACAATATCTTCTGACCGTTGACTAACCTTTTACACATACCGCAAATCCACTAATCCATATCTACATGCACAATTATATATACTGTAATTGTGCATAATTTTTCGGTTTAGAGAATATATGTATTTCGGTTTATAAATAATTTTTCTTTTGACATTTTTTTGTTGTTGGAAACTTTATTTTGCTCAACAATGGTTACTAAACAATTGAGACAGTGATCACTTAAATTTGCGGTCTAAATGTGTTTTTTCACGTAAAGTGAACCAATCAAACATAGTAAACAGAAGACAGTAAAAAGAACATGAGTTCAAATTCCATTGTTCACTTATAATGAAGAGTATTCTTAAAAGTTTGATTTTTTTTTCGTTTGTCAACTAGCTAAACGATTTACATGCTCTGTAATTGTTATTATATCTCGTAAAAAAATGAAACAGAAGCTAAGTAACAGTACAATAGATACATAATCCAAATGAGCAGAAAGCATGGGCTTAGAAGTTTCGGTATGTAGTATTTTGATTTAGCCCAGTGGACTTTACTTACGCAGCTCCATTGTGTGTGTGTCTCCTCCGTCTCTCATCCAGCGCGTGTGCATGTAAGAAATTAAAAGTAAAAAAAAAAACCATATAGACAAGTGTAAGTGTGGAAGTTTAACCGAAAATTAAACCAGCAACAATCCGGTTTAATTTATCCAACTCAATACATAAACCAGTGATCTAATATTTTCCTTCAAGATGGGGTAATAGATGTTTAGAATCTTCATTTTGGACACAAAAAAACTTGAATTGCGTTGGGGGAAAGGTTTTTGTCAAAACATGTTGACGGATTTAATTACCTTATTAGTTGAATGATCAAAGTTCAAGTCTTTCCCACTGCAATTTTAAGCGCTGGTCATTGTGAACGTTTTAAATGACAAGAAAGCTTTAGCTTTTCACTTTTCAGTTTACACAGATCACGGTGATATAGCGAAAGTTTTTATAGATGTATATATATAATACTTCGTTGATTCTGAAAAGAACCAAAAATCTCTTCGTTTAATTAGTTTAGAAACATTCGAAAAAATAAGTTTTATTTCAAAAGATTTGCTGAAATCTCAATATATCTACCGCAAACAAAGGAGAACGAGACCAAAACTCAATTTTATTAATCAAATGTCTTTTAGCTAGGGTATTGCTCATGTAATAAGTAGCCTATTTATAAATAAATACAAATTTAAAAACTTTAAAACCCTCAAAATACATTTAAAATTCATGTTTATTATTACGCTGCATCACACAGGAAATATGAGTTTGGTTTCCGCTTTCAACTTTTCTTGTTTTAAAAACAAACAAAAAAGTGTATGCAGTGATTTTAAGATGAATGCGACAGTGCGGCGAAAAGAGAATAATAGCAGCCTACAGGACAAAAACTCGGCCGTACACACACATACATAAATCCAAACCTGCCACTTATTCACATGCCACCCGACCACCTTCAAGTAGTTCTCCTTTTTCTCTTCAAAGCTATATATACCTATATATATATATATATATATATATCGTATATTAATAAATTATCAACTTCTTTGTATCACATATATTTATGGAACTTACTAGGATTCGATCGAGTCAACAATACTTCCCCCAAAATCACAGGTTATATAGTTCACACAGACTACAGAGTGAGCTTAAACTGCACCCAACAATCTAACCACAGGTTCCTCTTTTTAGCTATTTTCAGACACATCTTACAAACTCATGCATTGCAGCTAGCTAGACATATATTATTTATAATGAAAAAGACGACGACTGTTATTGTTTGTTTTACATAAACGACCGAAACGGTGCGTTTCTCAATGATAAGATTGCCCACATACTTACACGACTCTCTCCTTATGTCTCGTCTCTTTCATTCTTCATCCCTCTCATTTGTCTCCTTTCCCTCTATTCTTCACTTTTCAGTATTTTAAATTACACAAAATTATGCATATGTCCTCTTCTTCACCCTTCTCTACATTTTTTGTTCTTTTTGTTTCCTTATGTGTCGTCAGTTGTCATGCAAACCACAAGAACAAGAGATTATCAACAACTTCTCTCAATGACCAAAACCCGGATTCTCAACCCGACCCATTTCCCTTCTCCCAAATCCTTACGCTGCGGCGGCGGCGGCGACGCCAACTTCATGGAACAGCTCCTCCTCCACTGCGCCACCGCCATCGACTCCAACGACGCAGCATTGGCTCACCAAATCCTCTGGGTCCTCAACAACATCGCTCCACGTGACGGCGACTCCTCCACACAACGTCTCACCTCCGCCTTCGTCCGCGCTTTGCTCTCACGCGCCGTCTCCAAAATCCCCGCACTCTTTCCCTCCGCCGCTGGAAACGCCTTCTTCCTACCGCCGGCCGACGAAATCCGCCAGTTTTCACTCGTGGAGCTCGCCGGATTCGTCGACCTCACGCCGTGGCACAGATTCGGATTCATAGCGGCCAACGCCGCGATCTTAACCGCCGTAGAAGGTTACTCAACGGTTCACATCGTTGACTTGAGTTTGACTCACTGTATGCAAATCCCTACTCTCATAGACGCCATGGCAAACAAACTCAACAAACCTCCGCTTCTCAAACTCACCGTCGTCTCCTCCTCCGACTTGCCACCGTTCATCAACATCTCCTACGAAGAGCTCGGATCAAAGCTCGTCAACTTCGCCACCACGCGTAACATCGAAATGCAATTCACAATCGTGCCTTCGACATACTCCGACGGCTTCTCCTCCCTTCTCCAACAATTACGTATTTACCCTCCTTCGTTCAACGAAGCTCTCGTCGTCAACTGCCACATGATGCTCCGTCACATCCCCGAAGAAACGCTAACGTCGTCGTCATCGTCGTCCATCAGAGCGGTTTTCTTGAAACAACTCCGATCTCTGAATCCAACAATCGTGACCCTAATCGAAGAAGACGCAGATCTCACATCGGAGAGTTTGGTTACACGGCTAAGATCGGCGTTTAACTACTTCTGGATCCCTTTCGACACGACGGACACGTTTATGAGCGAGCAGAGACGGTGGTACGAGGCGGAGATAAGTTGGAAGATAGAAAACGTGGTGGCGAAGGAAGGTGGGGAGAGAGTGGAGAGAACGGAGACGAAGAGACGATGGATTGAGAGGATGAGAGAAGCTGAGTTCGGTGGAGTTAGGGTTAAGGAAGACGCGGTGGCGGATTTGAAAGCGATGTTGGAGGAGCACGCCGTTGGATGGGGGATGAAGAAGGATGACGACGACGAGAGTCTTGTGTTGACGTGGAAAGGTCATAGTGTAGTTTTTGCTACCGTTTGGGTACCAATTTAATCCGGTTGATTTTGATTTTTATTACCGTTTTTAATCTGATAGTAGTAAGATTTTTTTTTTTTTTTTTTGATTTCTGATATTATTAACTTTATATTATTATATCTTTTGTTTTCAGTCTGATTGCAGTATCTTATTTTGTAGTACATTAGCTTAGCTACAACATTTTATACCAAAAAAGATTTAGTAATGTGTAAAAAATCGTTAATCGTTACGTGATTGCCGAAAAAAATTCGTTATTGTGATTAAAATACATTATTGTCAAGTTAAATCGGTACGGTGGTTGTTTTTGACGATTTTGTTTTAACAGGTAATGGTTTTATTGATTTTCCAAATAGCATTGTTTACATGGGTTTGAATAAAACTTGGGAGGACATGAAATGGGGACCATTGAGACAAAGATTTATCTATATCAAGCACTTATGCAAAAATTTATACTATATCTGTCCCATATTATAAGCAGTTGGGCAAAATGTATTTGAAAAAAAAGTGGATGTATCTGGACGGAATTATATAATTTTGTTTTCGCAGATTCATACAAACAAAAAGTTTAAACTTGACATATAATTAAAGCTAATAATACATAAATTTTTATTCACAGAGATGTTGTTTTGATAAATTTTGACAATTTCTTTTATCACTTTTTCGCTTTAGAAAATCACTGAATGATCATTTCTAAAATGTATATATTTTTCTCTTTCTGTCGGCAAAAAGGAGAATATCATATCTAATAAGTTATAGCAAAAATAAATATGATTTCAGACAAGGATATGCTGCTATAGATAGCTCATGAAAAAGTGAATGCTAGAGCAAAATACATTTAGATTTTTGAATAAAGACAAAAGCACAACAAATGAAAAGCCATAAACCATCGTGATAAAAAAAAAACGTTAAAAGATTAGTCAAACGAGAAGACAATATGTTATAGTGCATTAAAAAAAACGAAAAAAGTTGGGGACAATATAAATTATAGTTTCCCATCATCATCACCATCATGATGTCTAGTTAAACGCACTACACTCACGACGGATATTTCCATTGTGGCTGTTCTTAACCCCAACGCGGCCGAGTTTGGTCATGGCCGTCACAAAAGCGCGGTTGAACGCTTTCGAGTCTCTGGCCCAAGCATTAACGGTGGGCCTTGAGTGACCGTCGGTGAAGAGAACTTGATCGGAGGTGAATAGACCTTTGCCTTGTTGAAGATTCTTGAAGTAAACGTTGTCGAACTTCTCGGGCGTAACCGGATCCATGTTAATGGCGATCCTAGGGTCCACATTCTTGGGACAAGCCAATTGAAGCTCCTTAGCGTATACCTTGTTTAAGGTGGGGTCAACGGAGATCGTACGGTTAAAGTTGTAGATTCTGTTGAAGACTTTGCCGCAATGTGCGGATCCAAGGGTGTGAGCGGCTAAATTATGAAAGTAGAGGTAATTTAGATATCGATGCATTTGGGTGATATACAAATAAGTAGACGGTACTTGTTAATGTTTTGTTTTAATTAATGTTTTGGAGTTTTTATAAATTAAGTTTTGTTTTATGGTTAATTACCTGAAAGAGCGATCAAATCCTTTTGGGTAAGTTTGTTTTTCTTGAAAAGTGCTTTGAGTTTGTTTACATTGTCGGAAGGTCCCGGTAAGTTCCCTTCGACGCTCGATGCAGTTGATACCAAACCATCGAACCTACCAAGTTCGACTTTGTAGGATGGTCCTCCAGCCTATATATACATGCGTAAAATCTTGTTTCATAAAACATTTCACTAGAAGCAATTTAAAAGAGTTGATATTTTTTTGACCACCACATATAATTTATATGCCAATGGTAGATATTTAATTTGGGTTTAGGATTCGATCCGGTTATCATAAAAAATAAGTTTACTTACTGCAACAACGACATCTCGGGTGGCCAAGGTTAAAATATCAGCACATGAGACCTTGTTCCGGCAACGAGGGTTAGCGTCAAGGGCTTTCTTAGCTTGGATCACCATATCAAATCCATCACCAGCCAATGAAATATTGTCGGGGTGATCCTTCTCTGCCTTGTTCTTAGGTGTGGATTGGATCATAACCGAGGCATCGCAACCCTACAAATGCGAATTACACCGGAGGTAGAACTAAGAAAAAATCCAAGTACCGGCTGATGAATTCAAAGGAAAAATGGATATGGAAAAAATTTAAAACTTACACTTACAAAGCAGTCGTGGAAGAAGAGACGAAGAGTGGCAGGGATGGTGACGAATGTCTGTTTAACTTTCTTGTTGACAACATTTCTTACAATGTGTTCGACGTTGGGACAAGTTTTGGAGTAGAACTTGCGGCTTAGTTTCGCGGTGGTTTGATCAGGAAAGGAAGAGATGGTGAGGCAAAGGGCCACAACTAGAACCAAACTGAAGCGAGCCATGTTTTGGACAAAACCGAGAGAGAGAGAGAGAGAGAAAGAGAGTTGAATATAATAGAGCCGACACAAAAAAGAAAAATTGCTTTAAATTGATGATGGTAAAAGGTGCACGATAATTAAAGGTTTTATATAATGATGGCTTGAAGAATAATACTACGATATTATTCAAATTCAAAACAAAACAATAAAGAAGATCCATTTGTTTTATTTGAGGCTTTGAAATAATTATTCGATTTTGGTTCTATGCACCAGCCATAATTAAAATTTGATTTTTTTTTTTTGACATCATAATTAAAATTTGATTTGTCTACAAAGTTTTGGTTAGCATCAGTGATTTGATTTGTGTATTATTAACCTTTAAGTAATTGCATATAATATATGATATTATAGATCCAGATATAAATTTAATTTTTCGTTTTAATTAAATTTTCACCGAATACATTGGTCTTTAGTGAATGCATCATGCATGTATTCATGGTACAACAACTGTGCACTTACGAGATAAAATAACAATATTATCACACGTTAACACTTTTTTTTAGTTTCTTAAATCTCCAAGAATCTTGAAAAAAACAATTCATATTCATTCAGCTGACGATCGTTGCTTCGTTGAAAGAAACAAATATGAATGAGATGATGAACGATCATCTACAAAGAGAAACAAAGAGTTAAAGTGTTACGCTTGATATGGTCGAGGTTTCCCCACTGAAGGCATGTAGAACAGAGTGGGAGGCATTTCCTTTGGTTTCTTCTTCTTCTGGAGAGTTATCCTCGGGTTTTTCTAAACTTAGTTTAAAAGCGGATCTGAGCTGCTTCCGGCAAATGACTTTTTTGGCCGATTTCAAATTTAGATTCAGAGGCATGTCACATCACATTGGCAGTCGGAACAAATAACGCAGGTTTGCACGTGGGCCAAATAGACAAGAAGCCCAATCTGCAATCCAAGAACATCAAACCCGACAAGCCTGTACATGGTCCAAATCTACAACGGTCGTCTTCGCTTCAGCATAAGGACAAAACCAAAAGACAGTCTGGAAAAGCAGGGGAAAAGAAGACGATCCTTAGCCAAAATCGGTTTGGGGTTTTGGCATCCTTATCCTCCGAAGAGATCGACGGCTAATTTGTGCTCAAGAGTCTAACATAGAGAATAGCTGAGTAAACATTGTCGTGGTTCTATGATTCGCGAGTCTCAAAACACTGTACCATGAACTCCTAGAAAGTGGCGGAGGAGAAATCCAGAAGTTTCCATTATAGATTCGCTCTTTCACATCCAACTAAGAACAAGTCAACATTTGAAGAATCATAGACCGGATTCTGAAACTAATTCATAGAGAACAGATCAAAGCGTACCAGTTTAAGCTAAATCGAAGACGATAAATCGTATCGTTGAGACGAGAAACTTCGAGCTGTGATTCGACACTGCTTTCTCCTGGGGAATTTTGTGAAATCAACGATAGCGAATGATCGTGTTTGGTCATCTGTTTAAACTAATCCTCTTCGACGATATTTCGATATTTCGACCGTGTAGTCGACATAACGTTCGGTTCAATTTAGAGCAAACGACAGACTGTTTAATTACGAAACGACATCGTTTATCTTACAGACAAACAAGCATAGCCTTCCTCTTTCAGATCCAGAAAGATTACTGTGTTCTAAATCTCGCTGGGCGCTACGGGTGCTCGGTCCGGGAATAGCGATTTTGCAAAAATCGGGATTAGTTTTTGGATTTTTTACTACAGTTTAGTATATATATGAAATGCATAACACATGTACAAGCAATATAAGTGGTCTAGTGGTTCAAATAGTTTCCCAACTTGTCCCGTAATCCGGTTTCGAGTCCCTGGGTGGTCAATCTTTTTCTTTTTCTTTTTCTCAGATTTTCTTTAATAAAATGTAAAACTACGCATTTACCCCGTCTTCTTCTCCAAAGAAAATAGTTTCTGCAAACCCTAGCAGCCGCCTCTTCACTTTTTACACGATTTGTTGTCCGATTTCGCAAAATCGCCACGGATCTGGGACGCCTCCGTTTTACCACCGCGGAATCGGCCTCCTCATCCGAGTTTTAGAACACAGAGATATCAGGAGCTGCATTTCTGCTCTTGAGAAACTCGCAGCCTTACTAGGTAACAAAACCCTAATTTTTGTCCTTCCTTATCAAATGATATCCCTTTCTCTCTCGAATTTTCCCTAGAAAATCACGACGGTGAAGATGTGAAACGGCTTTTCCGAGCAAATCGAATTACTAAAAAAAGCTTTTTAATCGATATTTTATTTTGCGAATGCCTGATTCGATTTCTCTTCTCGTAAATTTTGGTGATTGATTTATCTGCAGTGTGTGGAAGTGAAGCCAATAGGAGGTCCACCTTGTTGTTGTCATCATCAACGTTGTCATTGTGGCCATCATGGCACAGCAACTATCTTCGCGACTCAATCGTCTCCTTACTTTGTTGGACAGTATCCTTGATTTTTTCCTGATAGTTCCTTCTTCAATGATATTGCATATCAAGCTGCCTTTTTTTTTTTCACTTTTTTCCTTTTCTTCGTTTTGATAGTGTTTTATGTCGTTTTTTTTGCCTTCGTATCCTAATCTTCGAGGATGTTCCTGT
Source organism: Noccaea bulbosa (assembly GCA_900406535.1). Classification (NCBI taxonomy): domain Eukaryota; kingdom Viridiplantae; phylum Streptophyta; class Magnoliopsida; order Brassicales; family Brassicaceae; genus Noccaea; species Noccaea bulbosa. Next base: position 63,580 of record OVBJ01000256.1, read on the forward strand.
TCTCCTTAACTGTATTTTTAACGTAGCTGGTTCAACACAAGCTACTCGGCTTACTGCAGCCAGGCAGATTGGGGATATGGCGAAGTGTCATCCTCAGGACTTGAGCTCTCTTTTGAGACAGGTATAGTCATGGCTGTTTTGTTTTCTTGGTTTTCTACAATTAATGGGGGTTCCAAGGTCTAGGATTTCATTATGGGTTATACTTTTGAATGGTTAGGGCTTTGGCCGATTGTTTTACTGATGGGAAAATAACTGAGATGTCATTGACAGTGGCATTGGAAGTCACCTGTAGTTGTATTTTATGCCCATCTCTTTGGAAATAGTAATTTTAGGTGAGTATAATGAGTAGACTCGTTGATCCAACTGAGCTGAGAGATAATGTAGTGTGATGTTGTGGTTCAAGAGCGCCATGGTGTATGCCCTGCATTAGGAATCTCAAATTTATGTTGGGTTCAAAGGTGCCATCCTCTGGTTTACATCTTTCACTGTCTAATATATATCGCATGTCCCTGCATGGCTGGAGAAACATGTTCCATAGAGCTATACACAACAATGACTCCTAGGATCGCCTCTCCTATTGTTTGACACCTAGCTACAATATATCTTTTAATAGGCTGTTGTCAGCATTGTTTGAACACTCCCAACCGATAATTTGTTAGCCCGCTCCTAAAGAATGTCAAAGCTTTAGATAAAGAATCTGATACGAGCTAACTCCTTTGCTCTAGCTCGTGTTATAGCTCCTTGATACTCAATAGTGAATAAGAAGGATTGAATGCAAAAGCTTCCCTTAACCCAAGTCTTTCTCTGAGAATTAGGTTAATGTTTGGAAGATAGTTTATTCATGATAATAAGAGAGGCTTATATAGCCCTCGGTACAATGCTCTTTCTATTTAAGAAAAGGAAAAGCTTTATGAAAAGTAAAACACAAAACACCGACTCTTAATGATAAAAGGAAGAACTCCTTAGTTCCTAATGTTTTCCTCTTTGATATGTGATACCAAAGCGTGTATCATTACTCCCCTCGACTAGGAGCTTGTCCTCAAGCTCTATTTCTGGATATGCCTCGATCAATTTCGCTGAATCTTCCCAGGTACATTCAGCGGATGCATCTTCAGTCCACTGGGCGAGAACCTGTCGTTTCCCACCACACAATCTTACCCGCAGAAGCTTAATTGGCTTGGCTGGCAACACACGTCCCTGCAGAACGGGAGGCAAAGTCGAGCTGTTCTCAGGGAGCTTGCCTCTATGTTGTTTAAGAAGTGAAACGTGGAACACGTCATGAATCTTAGTACCCTCAGGAAGTTGGAGCCTATACGAAACTGTTCCAATACGAGCGAGTATTTCAAAGGGACCATAAAACTTGGGAGACAGTTTCGTGAAAGCTTTATGGGCCACTGTTAACTGTCGGTAAGGTTGAATTTTTAACCAAACCCAATCTCCTACGTTGAACTCAACAAAGCGATGGCTCATATCGTAACTTGCCTTCATCCGTTGTTGAGCTTCAAGCAATCTTTCTCTCGCCATTTGCAGGAACTTATCTCTTTCTTCCAAGGCAACATCAATTTCAGCAACTTGAGAACTTCCTGTTGTATAATCCAAAAGGCGAGGTGGATCTCTTCCATAAACCAATCTAAAGGGAGTAGTTTTAAGGCTTGTGTGAAAAGAGGTGTTGTAGCAATACTCAACCCATGGAAGCCAAGTAAGCCAATTCCGAGGAACATCCCCTGTAAAACAACATAAATACATCTCAAGAGTTCTGTTAACCACCTCCGTTTGTCCATCCGACTGAGGACGATATGCTGTTGTGAAACATAAGTTTGTTCCTAGAAGACTGAACAACTCTCGCCAAAAGTGACTTCGAAAAACTTTGTCCCTGTCATTTCTGGGATACCATGTAATCTCACAATGTCCCGAAAGAAAGCTTGAGCCACCTAGATTGCAGTATAAGGATGACTTAAAGCCATAAAGTGAGCATACTTGGAAAATCTATCGACAACCACTGAAATGACTGTTTTTCCAGAAACTTTCGGCAATGCTTCCACAAAATCCATGGAGATGTCAGCCCATATCTTTGTTGGAAACTTTCGGCAATGCTCCCATTTGTTAAAACTTTCTGCCAGTAAAAATCACGGCGTATCCGATCCATTGTCTTCTGAATTCCTTCATGGCCAAAGTTATGGAAACCAGCCATTATTTCTGGGACGAGCAACGAGTCTCAATCAAGATAAGCTAGCCCTTTTCGAAATATTAGGCCATCACGCGCCTCCCAGATGGGTGACTCCTCTCCTCGAATTATGCGATCCCTTAATTCAATGAGTTTGATAGAGTTACTTACTTCGAGACGAAGACGAGCCATGACCCTTTTTCTGAATGATTCAGAGCAAATACTTCACCTGTTTTTTCATCTTTAAAATCACTTCTTCTTGATAATGCATCTGCCACTTTGTTCGTTCTGCCAGCACGAAACTCGACACCAAAATCATATCCGAGTAAATTGCTAATCCAATGAATTTGAGATGTTGACAAGCGTTGTTCCAGCAAATACTTGAGGCTGTAATGATCTGTGCGTATCAGAAATCTCTGACCCCAAAGATACGGTCTCCAATGTATCATGGCTTTAGCTAAACCAATGAGCTCTCTTTCGTAAGCTGCTAGCTTATGGTGTCGTTCAGCCAACTTTCTACTAAAAAAAGCAATTGGATGGTCTTGCTGATGTAGTACAGCTCCAATTCCAGTTCCAGAAGCATCACACACAAGTACAAACTCCTTTGTAAAATCCGGTAATGCGAGGACTGGTGACTCGGAGAGTGACCTTTTCAAAGCAGTGAAAGCCGCATTAGCTTCTTCAGACCACTGAAATCCCGTTTTCTTCAAGAGCTGCGTCAGTGGTGCAGCAATCACTCCATAATTTTGGATAAATTTTCGATAATACCTTGAGAGTCCGAGAAATCCACGAACTGCTCTCAATGTAGAAGGTTGAGGCCAAGTAGTAATAGCCTCAATCTTTGTTTGATCAACTTTGACACCTTCGTGAGAAATCACATGACCAATATGCTCCTCCCATGTATGGCTGTAGACTAAAATGTCATCAAAGAAGACTAAGACTAACTTTCGTAAAAGCTCGTTAAACACCAAATTCATTAAGCCTTGGAATGTTGAAGGAGCATTGGCAAGGCCGAAAGGCATGACCATGAATTCATAATGACCATGATAAGTTCGAAAAGCTGTTTTCGCCACGTCGTCATGATGCATACGAATTTGGTGATAACCAGAAGCAAGGTCTAATTTTGTGAAAAAGCGAGCTCCATGTAGCTCATCGACCACTGGAATTGGAAACTTATCCTTCACTGTTATTTTATTGAGATTACCGTAAAAGCGAGCTCCATGTAGCTCATCAATGCAGAAGCGCCACGCATTGTCTGGTTTCTTAACCAACAGTACTGGCGATGAAAACGGAGAGCTGCTCGGCCTGATAATACCGTTTCGAAGCATTTCAGAGCATTGACGTTCAATCTCATCCTTAAGAAGATGTGGGTAGCGATATGGGCGTACTGCGACAGGGTCTGATCCTTGGAGCAATTGAATTCGGTGATCACAATCACGCTTTGGAGGAAGGCCACTTGGCTTAGCGAAAACCTCCGAAAACTTGTGTAGAAGTGTGTCGAGTGGAGTCGACGTCGTCGTATTAAGCGTGTATCAGAATCTAATGGATTTTCAGAATGGAATCTTAAGTAGAATGACCACCTGCCTATCAATTAGTTTCAGGATTTAACTCGCATTTCTAGAGTTTATGTTATTAGATTGAAGTTCGAGCTTTATTAGGACATCTGGTCTTATTCATAAAATAATAATTCTACTCAGGCTAGGTTTTGTTGTATGGAAAACTTGTTTCTGCTGCTCTTCTAGGTATCGACAAGGTATCCTTTGCTTAGTGATTAGCCTGATGGTGTGTTTTGCATGAGCATTTTGATTAATCTATGAGTCTCGATAGTCAATAACCCCCCCATAGGACCTTTTCGTTTATTGATCTTCTTTATCTCATTTTCGCCATTTTACTTAAGTGATTGCTTTGAGTTTAATTGCTTAGTACTTTGAGTTCTTCTTGTTTTGAATTTAGATGCTTATGTCTTATGCTTTATGATTATGCATTCTTGATTGTGCACCTACAATGACATTTTATTCTATTTGATTTCGATTGTTTTTGAATTGTCAGTGCCACAAGTACACAACGAAATCAAATGGTGGTGTTCCGGTAACTTTTTAGTACTTACAACTTCCTAGTTTTCCTTAAGGCTTTGAGAAATATTTCTAACTTGCATCTATTTTTTTGCTTTAGGTTAAACAACCCATAGAATCCTACTTGATTAAATACAGGAGGCGTAGCTCTTTAAGTGTCACAGAGTTCGTCCAAGTGGTAATTTTTGAAAACAACACAGAACATCTTGGGCACCTATTGATTTTTTTTTTTTTGTTATTATTTTTTTTAAAAACTCTGTTGTGTTCTTTATAGCTTTGGTGCGAGAAGCAAATGGAGTTGAGACTTCATTATGGCGAGAGAGGTGTGACCGATGCCATGAAGCGTGGTATCGCAATACATGCTAGGATTACAATTTGCTGAAGTCATATAATCTCTTTTATGTAATAATGAGCAGATCCACAAAGCTGCTCGGGGCTACTGTACTGTAAGTAACATTGTCTAACTTTAGAGTGAACAACTTTATCTAACTGAAATAATTTACTGAAATTGTTTTGTTTCTCTTATCTTAATAATGGGCAGGAAGTTGATGAAGTTGATGATCGTTCACAAAAAGCAGCAATTTGGGCAGAGAAGATATTCACATCCATCAAACATATTGCCAAACTGATGGATATGAACTTGATGAATGTGGAAGATGTGGAACCCTATGTGTTTGGCAACAAATTGAACTTGGTCTCTGAAATGAAGCTGTGAGTTCTTTTCTAAACCTCTAATGTGGATTATGTTAACTTGGTCTGCCATAATTTGCTCAATCTCTTTATCATTTTATTGTCATTTACTTATATATACTACTTTCCTGTGTATTGTATTATCAGCTATGGATGTGTTGAAGGCCAATGGATCACTGGAAAGTTGGACTTGGTTGAAATGAGCCCAACAGATTTTGGAGTTGAACCACGGGTAAAAGAATATAAGAGTACAAAAGGTGGCGACCCCTCATATGGGGCAGTGCGAGAGGGTCAAGAGTAAGTTGTTGGTAGATAGAATATAGAAAATGCACTTGTTTTTTGTGTTTGTTTAATTCAATGGTAACTCATAAAATTATTAACATATGACAGGTATCAGTTGATGCTGTATAAGCTGATATGGGACTCTCTTGTGAAAGAAGGATTCAAGGTTCGTGACTTTATGGATTACTTCGATTTACCCGTAGGGCGTTTATTACCGGATAGGCTCCGAGAAGAAATAGCTACGTTCGGTATCCATTCAGCGGTTAGTAATCTTTGTCTATACAAGATTATTTCTATAGTCCTAATTTTAAAGGAATTAGTTTTATTTATATAGTTATCATCTTTTATTTGGTGTAGACGGTTGAAAAAGTGGTATCCACGTATTTGGACATTTTCAAGTATGTTCCTTTGATGGGTGAGCGAATGTATATAAGGTATGAAGAACAAATATGTAGTTGTAAGCTTCTACTTATTTACAAATATGTATGTATTTATGCAAAGCCTGAAAACTTGCCTCAGGTACCACGATCGAGATCAACCTCTAGATGCCGATAAAACTTATAAAAAAGAGGAAGAAGTCTCATATAACCATGAAGTGGTTATGAGCAAACTTAGAAGAGGAATCTCCTTCTGGGGAAGGGAAGTAGAACCCGAATATACGAAACAGAGATTCAAGTGTAGGGCAGATTTATGCGATTATCCTGAGTGCCCTCGACACCCTGGTCACCCGAAAAATGTTTCAAAATTAGAATGAGGCGCTTGATGGATGATCTTCAGAAAAAGCTAGATGAGGTTGGATCCAACTGCTTCAACTATAGTATTACTTTTATCTGAAAACCAGTATCTTCCCCGTGTTTCTCTAATCGTGGAGATGTTATGAACCATTATCAACCAGGATGATACTATCTTTTGACTTCATTTTTATCAACTTTCCTTTTGGCAGTCTTTCCTAAATATGCAGCTGTGCGAAAAAGCGCTAGAGCGATTTGAAGATGACCAATCGACCTCAGTAAGCACTTTCAGTCCATTTTGCAAGCCGCACTTGTTACTTAAAGAATATAGTGTAACAAATTTGTTTTCTTCTGGCGCGTAGGTTGTTGTTTTACATAGGCATCTTCTGAAAACAACAGCAGCTACAATTGCTGATACGCTTCTTCATGGCTTGGTAAGCTCAATATAAATTGGAGTTTCTAAGGTCCTCTTCGTATTGATTTCACTAATCAAGTTTCGAATTTTCAAAACAGGACATCCTTAAAAAATTGAAGAATGGTACCGAAGTTGGAGATTCCAAAACTCAAGATCCCGTTATGCTTGATTCTTCTGAAAGAACAGCCCTTGTATGCAAAATTGATCGCTACTCTGCCGTAATACTTTATTGTTGCACTTAAATAATGGCAGCTAATGTTTTACTCTCTCTCTCTCTTGTTTCCTTTCCCTTGGGGCAGGCAAAAAATCTCAATGGTTCATTCTCGAAAAAGGCCCTTGCTTTAGTTGAGGCATTAGAGCATCTCCAACCCAGCCCCATTTTTCACCTTTATTGCCATTTTG
>OVBJ01000257.1:0-70255 GCA_900406535.1 Noccaea bulbosa
ACCAACCCTTGGCTAAACCGACCCAAAGCCTTGAAACTGGATCATACAAGCTTTTGACAGCTTGGTGCTTGTATCACGTAAGCTATGTAAAATTATCATTATCATATAAGAAGAAAGTAGAAGACGCGTCATATATTCCGAGAGGCAACAAAAAACCATTTTTTTAATCATAGTCGAAATAGTTGGTTGTTTTGGAGTGATAAGAGTTGAAAGCGAAAGTGACCGGTTGGTTTGATTTGATTTATATTCGCTGGATTAAAACTTAGAAGGGCATCAATAAAAATGTAACAATATTTCAGCTGAAAAGTTGACAAAAAGAAGAAGAAAAATTCAGATGAAAAAAAGAAAAAAGGGAATTGATGAGGACAAGCGAAGCTCGCGGGGTAGAAGAGAGAGACAGAGAGAGCATCACATCCAATGGTGTGGCCTATTTTGGTCGGTGAAATGTTACTTTTGTGTGTGCTTGCTTCACGATCGTTCACCGACCGGATAACGCATCCAGCGATCCTGATCCCTTTCTCTATGATTATTTGCTTTCCTATATACAAACAAAAGATATTAATTTTGGATATGAACATACAACTTCAAATTCAACACTCTCTCTCGAGTATATAATAATAAATTGTAAAAGCAACAATGAGGGTCTGTCTATTGTTAAACTTGAGAAATATAAAATTCCGAATATTTATGAATGGAATGGAGATAACCGACGTAATTATCTGATTTTATCTCCATAAAAATAAAATAAAAAGATAATGATCTACAACCGAAGTAATTTAAATATTGTTAAAAAAAAAAGAGGGTAAATATTGAATCGTTTTGTCGGAAAATAAAATAAATAGATCGAATCTTTTTGTTATAATTCATATCAGCTTAGTAAGAAATTAATCTATCGAAAGGTCAACAGAATCTTTAACGCGGAGACTTTTTAGGGCTAATCCGAATTATCAGTGCAACTGGACAAGTTAGCATCAAAACCAAATCAAACAGGCTCTCTGAATCCCATCTCCAGATTCGTCGTCTTGGTGAGTGCTTCTTCTGAATTCTGATCTTCCGACGCCTTTCCGTTTGGTCTGTTTCGATTTCGGCGAATAAATTTCCAGTCTGTTTTTCTGAATCGAATTTTATATCTCTGTGGTCAGATATAGAGGTAGAGGGAGAAGAAGAGACGATATGGCGGTTACTATGAAGCATATGTCGTTGATCGTCTCTGCGTTTGGCGTCTTGTCGTTTGTTCTTGGAGTGATCGCGGAGAACAAGAAGGTAAACAAAGTCAACAACTTGTATCTTCGTCTTCTCCTTTTATTGAGAAAACTGTGATTTTCGTATACGCAGTGTTTTGATTTCCTGCTTGTTTGGGATGGTTTTGCTTGCCATTTGTGCTTATTCTTTGTGTTGCTGAATAGCGGAATTTAGATTTGTTCTTGAGCTGTATGCATCGCAGAGTGATCCCCTGCACTACCCTTGTTACAGCTTCATAAACGAGGGCGAATCTTAACAGTGGTCCTATTCGATTATCTGTTTGTTTAGGATGTGTTTGGCTGTTGTTTGTGCTATCTTTTGCTCATGTTGCTGAATGGGAAGATGTTTATATATGTTTTAGTAACAGGACAATCTCTCTGAAACAGTGATCTTGTGCACTTCTCTTTGTCACATCTTCATAACTATATCTAATGATAGAGAAACCAATTGTTTGATCTTACACTTGATGCGACTTTCCCCACAATGTTTTGACCTCATCGGTGACTATTGGTTATTTGTGCCTATACGCTTAGGCTTTCTTGTTAACTGATTTGTGCGCTTTGTTTATGCTCTTTGTGTTTTTCGTTATACCTTAGCCTGCGTCTGGGACTCCAATAAACGGGAAGGGAGTAGTGATTTGCAAATATCCATCTGATCCAACTGTTGCCTTGGGATACCTTTCTGCTGCCTTTCTTCTTACCTGCACCATAGCTGGATACAAAGCCCTGTTCATCTCTTACAAGGGAAAGTCTGTTCCTAACTCTGTCTTGTTCAAAAGCACCAGCTTCTCTGTGTTCTTCAACATTGCCCTGTAAGCTTATTCTCATCTTTGTTTCAGCAATACATAACTTGAAATACCAAAAACTTTTAGTCATAAAATTGGCCTGTGTGGTTTTGTCTTGTAGGGTAACATCTGGACTGGCAATGTCTTTGTTGCTATGGCCAACCATTACAGAGCAGCTTCACTTGACCCGTAACGTTCACCGGAACTTGGAGACCAGTTGCCCCACGGCTAAGACCGGTCTGCTTGGTGGAGGTGCTTTTGTGTCATTGGACTCGTGCCTTTTCTGGTTGATCGCTCTTATGCTCGCTGATAACGCTCGTGAAGACCATTTCGATGAAGTCGAAAACAGAAGCAGCGATGGGAACTCTTCCTCCAGGGATGTGAATCTCAAGATTGATGCTTGAGAGAATGATTGGTCTGTATCTGCTTATTGGTGTTTGGGTTATATACGGATTTTTACTTTATTTTCTACTTGTTTCATTAGGAAAATAACAAACCGTTTCTTCTGGTTTTCTTTTATATTTGATTTTACTATGAGCTCTCTCTGAGCAGATGGATTCATTGCCATGCTTAAGTTGTATATAGTCTTTTGATTTGGGTTTATCTGTCACTGCTTTAATATTATTTTCGAGAAATGTCTCTGCTGAGTTTTATACGAAAAAAACATAACTCACACCAACTTTAACATTTTAAGAATCTAAATTCAGTAACAACATAATTGCTAAATGCTTATTTCTTAACAATGGTGATCATCTTGTATATACAAAACAATTACCTAATTTCTTCGAACAACTTGGATTTTGTTTACCGGCAGCTTTTGGAACGGTATAAACGGACTTAATTGGGCCTAGTTATTGATGATCAGAAAGCCCACTAGAGAAGCCTCATATAAACTCACATCTGTAAAATTAAACCCTCCCAAAACCCTTTGGTTTTATTCGTCGGCTCGAGGACAGATTCAGCTTAATCTGCAATTACTTCACTCCTTGTTAGCTCGATTAAGAGAAGAGAGAAGAGATGCCGCTCGGAGAGAGAGAAGGATGGGAGAGGAGCGAGTCCAGGTACTGTGGCGTTGAGACTGATTTCTCCGACGATGTTCCTTCTCTTCTCTCCTTCCACATCTCCACCGGCGGTTTTGACTATGTCCTTGCTCCTCTGGTTTGTCTCTTTTCTTACTCTTCCTTCCTATCGATTCTCACGTCCGTGTCTGATTGAGCTGTGGAAAATGTTATTAGATGAACCCTTCGTATAGACCGAGCTTGGTTGAAGGAAACGGTTACGAAACTCAGGTTCTTCCAGTCTCTGGCTCTGACTTAGTCTTGGCACCTTCTCAATGGAGCAGTCATGTCGTTGGTATGATGCTCTTTGCTTCTCTCTCTCTGTGTTCTTCTCTATTGTTTTTGAATGATGGGTTTTGATTAGGGGTGATTTTCAATTCTCTAGGAAAAATCAGTTCGTGGATTGACTTGGATTCTGAAGATGAGGTCTTGCGAATGGATTCAGAAACCACACTGAAGCAAGAAATAGCTTGGGCTACACATCTCTCCTTACAGGTGCTTGTGAATCTATGTATTTAAGTTGATGCCCTGATGTCTTCTTGCTGCTTATTGCGATTGTCGATGGCTGAGAAGAAACTGCGTGTTGCTAATGTTTGTTTAACTTATTGCAGGCATGCCTTCTTCCTACTCCTAAAGGGACCTCCTGTGCCAATTATGCTAGGTGCGTGAACCAGATCTTACAAGGGCTGACTAGCTTGCAGGTGGGTTACAAGTTTCTTTCTTTCGGTCAAGCTTTGTTATTGAAGATATGTCTTTTCTTTACACGAGCATCTTCAGTCAAGCTTAACATTTTCTTCCTTCTTCTTTCTTTTGTATTGTTGAAATGCCATTCTGCTATGAAGTTATGGCTGAGGATTCCTCTGGTGAAGTCTGATGGTGATTCACAGGATGCTAACTCAGAGGGTCTGGTAAGTCGTTGGATAAAAGATGATGCAAACTTAAGATTATAGGCCATTTAAGCTTATAAACACAGATGAATGTCTTGTTGGCTTTTTTGTTATGTTATTAGGGCTTTAATATACACTTGCTTCTATGCAGAATGATTCATGGGAACTGTGGAATTCGTTTCGTCTTCTTTGTGAGCATGACAGTAAGCTGTCTGTTGCTCTTGATGTTCTGTGAGTTCAGAGAAACTCTTGATTGTTTTTTTTTGTTATTGTGGACTCAAAATTGTTTTTTTCCTCCGCAAACATAACACCAATTCATTTATCTAGGAGTATTCTACCCTCTGAAAATTCACTAGGACGCTGGATGGGAGAGCCTGTGAGAGCAGCCATTATAAGCACTGATGTAAGTGCCTCATCTTTAACAAAATATCGTTAAAACTTGATTTTGAAGCCCTGTGATTCACAAACTGCTTAAATTTTGGGTGTGCAGTCTTTCTTAACAAATGCTCGGGGTTATCCTTGCTTGTCAAAACGCCACCAAAAGCTAGTAGCTGGATTTTTTGATCATGCTGCCCAGGTAATAAATATCCCAGTGTTTGATATGTGATCCTCTTTTGAATCAGAAGATAGAATTCTCTCGTCCTAGGGCTCATTATCATCTATTTGTAATTGCAGGTTGTAGTTTCTGGAAATCCTGTTCATAATCTTCCAAAGGCTTCAAATTCTAACAGTGAGGGTAATTTTTCTGTTCTTTTTTTTTTTTTTTTTTTTTTTTTTTGTNTTTGTTGGTCCGCTGACAGTTAGCTGTTAACCTTGGGGCTTGATTTTTCGTAGTTCAGTTTATCATGGGCGCTGTTTATAAGCATAGCCGTTCCATGTTCTGAGCTAAATAGTTTGTGTATAACATTGATTTTTGAAAAATTCCCAAATGTTTTGGTTCTCAGGTACGCAGAGGCATCCCCTGCGGTCATACTTGGACTATGTTGCTTATCTGTTCCAAAAAATGGAATCACTTCCTGAACAGGAACGCATAGAGGTCGTTTTTTGGATCTCTTGTCTCAGTTCTCTCTATTTTTTTATTACCAGAGATGCAAGCAGTCAGAAACAAACTCAATTCTGACTGTTATCTTATTCTTTTCACAGCTTGGCTACAGGGATTTTTTGCAAGCACCCCTGCAGGTTAGTCTCTCTTCATAAGTAACATTAATTTCCGCTTGTTCATTATAATACCTTAACCTGTCATGAAAATACTCTATTCTTACTTTAAATAGCGTCTATTGTTTATTTAATGCAGCCTCTGATGGATAACCTCGAAGCCCAAACCTATGAGACGTTTGAGAGAGACTCTGTTAAATACATCCAAGTATGTTTCGCTTGCTAGTTTTATTTTCTTTACATCTTAAATTTTAGAACCTCTGTTTTCTGGACTACCCTTTTTCTATTCCTGCTTCAGTTAATAGAAGGGCGGAGACTGATGGATGGATTTTGTTACACATTCAGTATCATACCAATATTTGTGTCGTTGGTTTTTTATGTCATGCCTAACTTTTGTCCATCTTTGTGCTTCTAGTATCAAAGGGCAGTTGCCAAAGCCTTGGTGGATAGGGTCCCTGATGAAAAAGCATCCGAGATAACTACTGTATGTCACATGTCAATGTTTCGCTTTTATTGCTTACAAAGTGGCATTTTCATTTTTTAGTTTTGTTTCTGGTATTTTTATGAAATACTTCTATAGGACTGAAGTTTTAGTTTATAGGTCTTGATGGTTGTCGGAGCAGGAAGAGGGCCCCTTGTGAGGGCATCATTGCAGGTAAAGTTCTGATGCAATTTCATGCTGATGACACGGAGACTTTGGAATTCATTTTTTTCTTACTATATTGTTTCATTGGTTTCCTTTCCCAGGCAGCTGAAGAAACTGACCGGAAGTTGAAAGTTTATGCCGTGGAAAAGAATCCTAATGCAGTTGTAACGCTCCACGTGAGTTGTCAGCAACAGAGTCAATTTAAAAAATGGTTAAGATTTCTTTCGGACTGTGGCACAGTTTTTAATCAACTGATGTAGCATTTTTCTTTCTGACAGAATTTGGTTAAGTTGGAAGGATGGGAAGGCATTGTTACTATAATATCATGTGACATGCGCTTTTGGAGTGCTCCTGAGCAAGCTGATATATTGGTCAGTATATACAGATTTTGGTAGCTATTACTCATGCCGCAATTATCCAATTCATCTAATTCTCGTTTACTTCTGCTATGCAGGTTAGCGAACTGCTGGGTTCTTTTGGAGACAATGAACTCTCTCCTGAGTGCCTTGATGGGGCCCAAAGGTTTCTGAAGCCAGATGGAATTTCAATACCATCCTCGTATGTGTACTCCTTCACTTAGTCGAATTTCCATTAGAAAACTTTGCTCTGTTAACTGCTAGGCCAGTGTTAAAGCTTGAAGGACATTACATCTGTTCTTCTGTTTCTCTAACTCGAGTATCATCATCGTTACATTTTCAGGTATACAAGTTTCATACAACCTGTAACAGCTGTAAAGCTTTACAATGACGTAGGTTCTTTTGGATTCTGCTGTGTACTTTTTCTCACAAGAATTTTCGGTCCAGCTTAGTCTTTTACAATATTTGGCAGGTTAAGGCACATAAAGATCTTGCGCACTTTGAAACGGCCTATGTTGTCAAGCTGCACAGTGTAGCTAAACTTGCTCCTTCCCAATCTGTGAGTCTCTCTGTCTTCAGGATTGCTTAATAGCTTTAAGTGTTCTCTTTGAATACATTTATGCAAGTCTTGTCGATCTCTCGAACTCAGGTGGTTTCTTTTGGTTATTACTTAGGTTTTCACATTTGCTCATCCAAATTTCTCAACAAAAGCTAACAACCAACGCTACAAAAAGCTTCGTTTCAATCTACCAAGCGACGCTGGCTCAGCCTTGGTGCATGGTATAAGCTTTTCTAGTCTTTTGTCTGTTAAAATGGGAATAAGAATGTCCATTTTTCCTAATCTGAAACTGAATCTACTGCGATCATGCATAACTCAACAAAAACAGGATTCGCTGGCTATTTTGATTCCGTCCTTTATAAAGATGTCCATCTTGGGATCGAGCCTACAACAGCAACACCAAACATGTTCAGCTGGTAATGTCTTAATGTCACTCTCCTATTGAACCCTTTGCTTGAAAAAACGAAAAAGAAAACCGATGTAATATAATGTTCGTTTTCCGCAGGTTCCCAATCTTTTTCCCACTGAGAAAGCCCGTAGAGGTTCACCCTGATTCTCCGTTAGAAGTACACTTTTGGAGGTGTTGTGCTTCCGCAAAGGTAAAATGAGTTAAAACCACAGTGATTCCACACAACTAACTCTCTTAGTCTTTAGAACCACAATTGATCCTTTGATATTTTGGTTCAGGTTTGGTATGAATGGTCGGTGTCTTCGCCTACTCCATCTCCAATGCACAACACCAATGGCCGTTCCTACTGGGTCGGCCTTTAGGATTAGAGGATACAGAGAAGAGAGACTTGGACTCCTGGTGAAGAAGTGATGTAATCTCGTTGTACTGTATTTTTATGACAAAAAAGGACCACTGTTTACAAGTGAACCAATTCTCTTTTGACCTGATAATGTTCAGCGTTATTTCTGCACTTTTAATACAGATTTTGTGACTTGTGTCTACTACATCTGTGATTCTATGCCATCTGAAACGGCCAATACAAAACAACAGTTCCTGCATCTTCCTACTTGAGAAAACATCTGTAATAGATTACGGAGCTGTGTTTACATTGTGCTCATAAGTAGTTTAGTTGCTGCTTTTGAATCCACTCGTCGTAATCTTTGAGTAATTGCTGAAGCAGAAGAGGTACTAGTGTATCTACCAGTGTCTGCATCACTCTGTTATCATATATAAACGGTGATCAACACTTTGAGCCAATAAGTAGAATGGAGATAAAGTGAAGAATAATTTCTACTTACAGATTCCCTGGAACCTCAACAGCTGATACTGGAAGCATTGTGAATGGCCGCGTTGAGATCTGCCATGAAAAGATGAGGTTCTTATGAACAGCAGAACTAAAGCTTACTTATATAAACAACTGCATCAGAGTCACAAGAGTAAAGACACCCATCACTGTGCATTACGGTATACCATACTCTCAAGGCTACAGAGGACTGCACGAGATTGAAATTATGAAAAAAAAGAAAAAAGAAGCCTGAGTTGCAATAGAAGATAACCTCTAGAGTGACATTCAATCTCACGTCAACCTCCAAAAATGGCTCTGGATCTTCCATTTTCCAAGTCATGCAATTTATCATAATCGCTGATGGAAAAACATTTGTGTCAGCTTTAGAAACCTCAGATGCGCAGGGCTACATTCAAATGCTTTGTTTACAAGACGAAATTTACCTGAAAACCTTTCACTTTGGTTCTCCAACAACTCTGACCCCTCCAACTGCAAGACAGCAGAAGAAAACATAAGTCGGTAAAGAGAGAACAACAGAAATATTCAATAAATGTTCTTCTTCATTGAACCTTGCAGGAAAGCAGCTCGACTGTACAATCTTCCTGTGTGGGAGTGACCCTCAAAACCAGAACTGGAGAAACCTCAAAGCTCATTAACTGAATTTTTGGCAATCTACATCTGCACTGTAAGACAAGTATTTACAATCTCCCTTTCTAGATAAAAGCATATGTCTATATACATCTCACAAGCTTTGTGATTGGATATCAATTAAAAAATCTATGTTTACGTTTACAGATTGTTCTACAGTATTTCCCCTCTTAACAGTTGACGTTGAGAGAGCAACACATTAAAGCGACGAAGATCCTTATTGAATATATGCAAACAGAACAGCTTATGGCAGACAAGTGTATGAAGAAACTGGAGAATATGAGAAGTTTCAGTGTTTTATGAACATTGATACTAGAGAGGGTTAGAGAAAGAACCTGTAAGTATTATCATTATCATCAACTAAATGATAACTCTGTAAAGCCTTAGCGTTGATTACAGCCTCCATGCCAGATGGGTGTTTCAGGAACTCATTGAAAGTGAGCTTCTTTTCTCCATTGTTCTGTAGCTTAATTCTCTGCTTCCTCGAAGCAGAGAGATTCGCTTGCTTTGAATTAGAAGTAACCATAGCTCTTTTGCCACTATGAACATCACTACTACCCACATGGATTCTCTTCCTGAAACAGAGCTCTTGGCCTAATCAGATCACCAAACCAGAAAAAAGAAGACAGATTTAGAAATATATAAAGACCAGAGAATTGTGTTCGGGTGAGATCTGCGCAAACCCAGAAGATTTCTTAGGCCTTGTGAAGTTGCTGAAGTTCTCCATCCGTTGTGAATCCCAATATCCATTTCTGACTTTACTTACTCTTGGAGAGAATTAAGGAACCAAAATGAAGAAAACCCTAATTCTTATAAATTGATTCGTGTATTATCGCTTCTTGCTTGTTGCATGATCATCGTCTCCGACAGAAGAAAGAAATAGTGACCAGGTGAGTTCTCGAGAAGTACAGTGACCCACGAATCTATCTCCGCCAATAGATGGATATGCTCTTCCACGCAGTAAATTTTTGTGTCACCACAGTTAATTTACAAAGACAAATGTGAACATATTCTCAAACACAAACACAAACACAAACACAAACATGTCTTATTAACCAATTAACGGTCAATCCTAAGCGGAAGCAGAGTGTTACAACATACATCTAACCACATTCATCACCCAAACGTTTTGAGACGAGGAAACAATGGTTCAACATCAGAAGAAGAAGTTGAAGCCACAATCGGAGCAGTAACACCGATACTCCAAGAATGGCTCCTTTTATTAGTCTTCATAACTTCCTCTTCTTCTTCTTCTTCTTCTTCATCATCATCAACATCATCATCAATCTGAATCGGCACTTGTGAATCCTCTGGAGAAGTACATATCCTTTCCAACTCGGTAAAAACTTGTCTCATATTCGGACGATTCTTTCCTTTGGAGCTCAAACACTTCATCGCCAGATTAGCTACGGCCATTGCTTGCTCCGGTTTGCAGTCATCTCTTATTCGAGCATCCATAATCTCAAAAAATCTCTTCTCTTTCATGGCATCTCTGAAATGTTCTGCCAAACTTCTTTTCCCTTGACCGTTTGGTACCGTTACCACAGGCTTATCTCCGGTAACAAGCTCAGCGAGAACCACTCCAAAGCTATAAACGTCGCTCTTTTCAGTGTATTGGCTGGACCTGTAATACTCTGGATCTAGATATCCAACAGTACCTGAAACAACCGTTGTCCAATGAGTTTGATCTATAGTTATTGACCTTGATGTTCCGAAATCAGCCACCCTGGCTCTGTACTTCTCGTCTAGTAATATGTTTGATGATTTGATATCTCTGTGATAAATCGGAGAACTTGCTGAAGAATGAAGATAAGAGAGAGCACCTGCGATATCCACAGCAATGCGTAGACGCATTCCCCATCTCATAGTGTAATCATCAGATTCTTCATGGATATGCTGACAGAGGTTTCCATTGATGATAAACTCGTAAACCAGCATTGGAACTTCTGTCTCAAGACAACACCCCAAGAGTTTGACCACGTGTCTGTGGTTGATCTGAGAGAGAATCACCACCTCGTTGATGAACTCTTGTAGTTTGTCTTCATCAATAACTTTGGATTTCTTGACTGCAACGGTTCTACCATCTACGAGCATACCTTTGTACACAGTGCCTTGACCACCGTGTCCAATAACTCTGTTTTGGCTGAAGTTCTCAGTGGCTTTCTCCAACTCTATGGAGCTGAATAGTCTTGTCTTTTCGACAATGCCTTGTCTTGTGTTTAGTTCTTGTTGCAACACTAGTCCTCCGTTACGTTTGAAGAACTTCTTCTTCCTCTTGATCATCCTTCTCTTTACTACAAACTTTCTCAACCACCATGCTCCACCAACTAGTACTATGACCCCAAAACCTGCGCCCACCCCTGCAACCACCATGCCTGACAACATCCATTACCATCGCATCCTGTTTCTTCCGCTGAGCTTTCTGTACAACCATCATTGGTGTTGCTCGAGCACCCTGATTTGTCGAGGAAAGGTATGGTGTTTCTTTTGGACACTTTGCTCGCACTGCAATTCAACTCGCATCCCACCATGTTCGGCTTTATGTCCGTTAACGAGACTTTGGCATTGCAACCAACCGCTACGAGTTTGTTTTTGCCGTCGATGAAAAAAGGGCTACTCGTCAAGTTCACTACTGATCCGGAATCTTTTCCATTACATCCTGCGGATGTGATCGGGATTCGGACACGAACTGACGGATATGATAGAGAAGTGTAATGACTTTCTCTAAAAGGAAGAGAGATACTCACAACTTCTTTGCTAATTACAGATAGGAAAGGAGTGGTATTACTATTACGACATTCAATTTCGTAAGACTTGTCGAGATAGCAATCATTTCCGATTCCAAATGGGTATGGGATCGTGACTCCTCCACATTCTCTTTGACAAGTGCTTGAAACAGCGAGATCTGCAGAGTAAAGGATTAGCAAAAGTAGCAGTTTCAAGAGAATCAAGAAGAGAGAGCAATTTGTATTCTTCTTCTTATAGCTCATGTTTCTCTTACTCTCTAAGCAAAGATTTGATGTTCCTGAGTTTTTTTCCGTATGATTTTAGTAGCAGACGGTCTTTGCAAGTGGAGACAGAGGATAAAGTTCTTTCGACTAATGGTCTTCATCTCTGAAATTTTTATTGCTGCATCTCTGTCTTTTTCTTGATCAGATCAATAATTTGTCGGAAAGGTATTGTTTTGGTTTAAATATGGTGGAAAGTTAAAAATTTTAAAGAGGTTTGTTGCAAAGAAATTGGTTATTAATTACGAAATATAGTAAACAAACAGCATTCTTCTTGCACATGTAGTTTCTTGCAGAAGTTGCATCCACATCATGAACTAGCAAAATACAAAAAAACACTTCAACACCGTATTTAAACCAATATAATACCTTATCTCACACACAAGCATAAATACAAGAAACATGTACGTTAATTTAGTTTACAGTCAATCCTAAGCAGAAACTCAGACTTACAACATTATGTTGCAAAATTATTACCCAAACGTTTCAAGAAGATCATCAAATATATTCACCATTACTTTAATCTGATTGAATTACCATGTGACACGGGGAAACAATGGTTCAACATCTGAACAAGAAGATGAAGCCAAGGCTGGAGCAGTAACACCGATGCTCAACGACTTGCTTTTGTTTATTATCTTCATAACTCCTTCGTCTTCGTCATCTTCTTCTTCGTCAATGTGAACCGGCAATTGTGAATCCTCTGGAGAGGTACATATTCTCTCCAACTCTGTATAAACTTCTCTCATGTTGGGACGATTCTTTCCTTTTGAGCTCAAACACCTCATCGCCAGATTTGCCACTGACACTACTTGCTCCGGTTTGCATTCATCGCTTATTCGAGCATCCATAATTTCGAAAAATCTCTTCTCTTTCATGGCATCTCTGAAATGCTCTGCCAAGCTTCTTATTTCTTTAGTGTTTTGTGTGATTATGACAGGCTTATCACCAGTAACAAGCTCAGCGAGAACAACTCCAAAGCTATAAACGTCACTCTTGTCAGTATACTGGCTTGACCGGTAATACTCTGGATCTAGATATCCAACAGTACCTGAAACAACTGTTGTCCAATGAGTTTGATCTATAGTTATTGATCTTGATGTTCCGAAATCAGCAACCTTGGCTCTGTACTTCTCGTCTAGTAATATGTTTGATGATTTGATATCTCTGTGATAAATCGGAGAACTTGCAGAAGAATGAAGATAAGAGAGAGATCCTGCGATATCCACAGCAATGCGTAAACGCATTCCCCATCTCATAGTGTAATCATCAGATTCTTCATGGATATGCTGATAGAGGTTTCCATTGAGGATAAACTCGTAAACCAGCATTGGAACTTCTGTCTCAAGACAACACCCCAAGAGTTTGACCACGTGTCTATGGTTGATCTGAGAGAGTATCACCACCTCGTTGATGAATTCTTGTAGCTTGTCTTCATCTATCACTTTGGATTTCTTGACCGCAACGGTTCTACCATCTAGGAGCATTCCTTTGTATACAGTACCTTGACCACCGTGTCCAAGAACTCTGTTTTGGCTGAAGTTCTCAGTGGCTTTCTCCAACTCTCTTGAGCTGAAGATTCTTGTCTTTTCGACATTGCCTTGGCTTGTGCTTAATTCTTGTTGCAACAGTAATCCCCCATTACGTTTGAAGAATTTCTTCTTCCTCTTTGTCAACCTTCTCTTTATTATAAACTTTCTCAACCACCAGACTCCACCAACTAGGACTAAGACTCCAAAACCTGCACTCACCCCTGAAAACCGCACAAGAATACTATATGTTGATCATCAAAATTTTCGACTCATCAAGTTGGAGGAAAACTCAGAGACTGTACCTATCAGTATTGCTCTAGTTTTATCAGCCACACACTGAAAGCCTCCAATTGTATTCTCACACTTTTCTCCTTTTCCACATATGTTGGGTGTCCTTTTACATTCATCAATATCTGGATTTGAGAAAGATCATGTTCTTATAATCAAAGGGTGACCAAGAAGATCTTATAACTATAACATCTAGAGTTGTAAAACTCAAAAGATACTTGAGCGGATCAAAAAGGAGACATAGGGAAAGAACATAAACTGACCTTCGCATCCTTTCGGAGCATATGGGTTACCTAAGTAACCTTTCTTGCATTCACAGTTTCCATAACTAATCTCAGAAGCGGTGCTTTTTCCGCATCTACACGTTGTTTCGGGTTCAGCAGAGTAAGGGGTATTGTCATTATCTTTTCCCATTGTGCAGGCCAAGGAGTTGAGGAACGAACTATTCTTCGTCTGGATTATCCATCCTAGACTAAGTGTAGCATATCCTTTAGCAAATAACTCTTCTGGTTTGGTGGCATTCGACCAAGTGTAGACTTCATCTGTTAAGAAGGCGACTCTACAATGTTGTCTTGTAGTCGAGTTTCCATCACTGCTCTCTATTCTGATACCAATAATTTGTCGAGGCTCGGCACCAAGATTTGCCTTACAACATCCGTTACCATCGCATTCTGTATCTCCTGGTTTGTTATCTTCACAAACCTCGCTGTTATCATAGGAAAAAACGTGGGTCGAGCACCCCGTTTTGTTGAGGAAAGGGATGTTATTGAGATGCGGGTCTCTTCTTGTACTGCAATTCAACTCGCACCCCATCATGCTCGGCTTTATATGTGTCAACGACACTCGGGCGTTGCAACCAGCCGCTATGAGGCTGTTGAGGCTATCACTGAAAAAAGGGCTATCCGTCAAGTTCAATACCGGTTCTGTAGACTTCTTCCCATCGCTGAAACATCCAGTAGATGTTATCGGGTTCTTGACACGGACTAACCCATACGGTTCAGAACTAACATAATCACGTGGAACAGAACTAAAATAACGTTCTTCATTAGGAAGAGTGATACTCACAACTTCTTTGCCAATTGCAGGAAGGAAAGGGGCTTGCTTTCTTGAAGTACTGGTATTACGACATTCAACTTCGTAATACTTGTCGAGATAGCAGTCATTTCCGATTCCAAAAGGGTATGGGATCCTGATTTTTCCACATTCTTTTGGACAAGTGCTTGAAGCAGCGAGATCTGCAGAATAAAGGATCAACAAAAGTTGCAGCTTCAAGAGAATCAATAAGGGAGAGCAATTTGTTATCTTCTTAAAGCTCATGTTTCTCTACTGAAAGCAAAATTTGATGTTCTTGAGTTTATTCCCTACTGTTTTACTTTACCAGACTGCCTTTGTAAATGGAGACGGAGGATAAAGCTCCTTCCACTAATGTTCTTCATCTCTGAATTTTTTTATTGCTACCACTGTCTTTTTCTTGATAAGACCAAATTATATGCCCCAAAGCTTTCTTTTTGGTTTAAATATGGTGGAAAGTTTTCAACTTTAGAGTGGTGATCATCAATGCTTTTGCAAAGAAGTTTGGTAATTAACAACGAAATGTAATTAAAAAAGAAATAGTACTCTTGCACATGCACTTTCTTGCAAAAGTCACATTCATATCATGAACTAGCAATATAGAAAAGACACTGAACACCGTCAATAACTTGAAATTCCAGTTCGTAGAAAGTAAACTAAAGTTAAAGAAACTGCAGCTCATGTATTAAATATAAAATTCTCCAAATTAACAAAAATACAGAGACAAATCTGTAAAGGTAAAGAAACTAAAAAGATTCCAACCCCAAGAAACGTATAACAATCATCGTTAATTGACATTAGAATCGTATATTTACCCACCAAAACCGTATATGTATTGTTGTATAGAAACAGACCAGAATCAAAATTGTAAGCAGCTTCAGATATTAGCAATCCATAGCATATAATTACCTGAAAGAGTACTCGCATCCACACACACGCACGCACACGCACACGCAATCTCTCTGTAGCACAAACACACGAAAGCCTTCTTTCCTTATCTCAACTGGATCTTCCTCAGCTGGGTGTCCCGGTCTCAGTAGTCGCAGCTTCCTCCTTCATTTCTGGGGTGGGACTATTTCCACGTTCACTACTCGAGCTGCTACTATTAACCACTTCACTGGTTTCAATCAATGTTGGAGAATTTGTGAGCAGTGAAGCGGAAACAGGAGGAATAAGTGGGTTTTCCTCTGAATGCTTCGGTTTGTTCAGAGCGTTACAGTGAGGGCAATAGTACGTAACGTATTCGAAATCCTCTTTCCGAGCAAGTCCTGAGCAATTATAAAGCACATTGCAAAACTATGTAAGAAAGCAGCATATATAGTAGAAAATTCATGTAAAGGATGATGCTTGGAGATTCATTCACCGTTATGCATATGACAGTTTCCACAAATGAGTGCAAATGATTGCGTGGGATCTTCGCCCACAAGGAGGGCCGCGATGCGTGAGATCCAACTGCCATCGGGAGCCGCATATCCCTGAGGACTGTAATGCTCAACCAACATCTGCTGGTTTTGCTCTGCGGTGCCTGGGAATCTCTCGCTTGTCCCAGAATGGTGAGACTCATCATCAGAATGATGTGCTGAAGTGCTCCCAGAACTGTGGTGTCTAGTATTTGGTCGTCTTCGATTCCTCAGCCCTCGTGATTGGTTGACCTCCATGTCATTGCTCTTCCCTGAGGATGGATCGAGTTGGGATTCATCTCCTAAAAATACTTTCAAACCTGAATCAGCTCCCAATTTGGATGCCAGAACAGTCGCAGCTGCTGCTTTTGCAGCTGGATCGGGATCATATCTCTGCATCGAAAAGGCTCATGTTAGCACCACCTCTAGTTGCAATAGTAAAATTATAAACGACCTCAAGTCACAGTGACAAGCACTCATGTCTTTCTTTCGAGTCATTGAACATTTTGCTATGCCACATGTACTTTCAGAACAACTAGCTTACCAATCAACTATACTATGGCACATATCAGAATGAATATCAATTGTCACATCTAACTTTATATTCATAATTGCCTATTATCCCAAAATATGGCAAACAATCTTTGAACAGATAGGATAGAATCCAAGATGCTAGCATTCACAAAACTTTATTTGTTCAAGACAACTATCTCACCTGAATAAGTTGTTGTGTGGTGTAATAATTGGTCCTTTCTTTAAGCTCATTGATTTTAGCCAACCTTTCTGCTCGAAGATTTTCCAAAGTCTTTTGATCTCTGCGGTCAACTATTCAACCATTTTACACAGAGAAACGATCAGAAACACTGAAGCTATATCATACATGAAATGAACACCCAAACGAAAAAGACTCACACATCTTTGAGAAGCTGACGATTGAGGAATAAGCAAGAGCAGCCACAGGAGGTAAAAGAAACATCGGCAATATCCGGAAACTCCTCATTCTCCAATCCAAATCTTCTGTTCTGGTTGTCATGATCGCATAACCCACAGCAATGATCTGAAAGGAATCATATTTACATGTCACCACACACTAACTGAAACATCAAATTCAAATTCACAATCGACAAGAAAAAAAATTGCTGACCTCAAATATCACAGAGGAAACGATGAGATTTCTAGTGAGTTTCCTCCATGTAATCAATCTACGCTTCATCCTGGATAGAACAGTCGCTTCTTCCTTTGAAATGTATTGAAGTCTCTTCTCGAAATCGTCTCCCCTAACCCTGAATATAGCATTCCAAATACGCGAGAATAATCCCTTTCGCTTCTCCTTCACGCTATCGGATGTTGCGTTTGCCGTTGCGGCCACCGCGGCGACGGGGGAATCATTTTGCTCACCGCTCTCAACCACCGCCCCTTCCTGCTCCTGCGCCATTTCCTATCACCTTCCCGCCACCACCGCCACCAAAATTTACCGAAACCACTGCAAATTCAAACAACCGATCATCAGAACCGGAGACTTAAGAAACCAGAAATGTTCACTCGGGATCTGAAAATCGCCCACTTGCCTGATTATATTGATCGAGAATTCTCTAGATACGGTGGAATTGAAAATCTCGAAGAGCAGAACAACTGGCGATGATTGTCTTCCTCTCTCTTTGCGACAGTTTTCTTCCCCTTCGAGAAAGCAAATAGAAATGGGGAAGAACACGAGATCCACCGGTACAGCCACCTCGACATCAACGCACGTGATCATCACGTGCTTCTGTATCAAAAAACTTCCAAGATTGGGCCCTTCACGAGCCCACCATCTTTCAATTTGGGCTTCAAATCAGGCTGTCGTTCATCTTGAAAAAAAAAAAACGTAAAAATGAAAAGTAGTTTACAGAAAAGTCACACCCAGTGGGACTCGAACCCACAATCGCTTGATTAGAAGTCAAGCGCCTTATCCATTAGGCCATGGGTGCTTGTTGTTTATTTCCCAATACTATTTTTTTAATCTTTTAAAACATTAATAAAGTTCGTTTATTTATATCGTATGTTCGTTAGAGATGATTTAACCGTCTTATAATGGCAAGATCTTTCTCTTCCCGCCTAAACATGGAGCTCGGCAATAAGCTGAAGGGATTGGTGTCGCAACAACTCTACGATGAAGCATTGAGACTGTACAAGCAAAATATTCATCCTTTGGGCACTGATGGCTTCACAGCGATTCTTCCTTCTGTCATCAAAGCTTGCTCTTTCCAAAAGGAGCCATTTTTACATGGCCCACAGCTTCATTGCGTTTGTGTCAAATCTGGCGCTGATCGTGATACCGTCATTTCCAATTCTTTCGTTTCTATGTATGCGAAATTCTCTAGCATATTCTCTGCACGAAAGGTATTCGATGGAATGCTTCAAAGAGACACCGTTAGCTATTGCTCCATCATCAATTGTTATTGCCAGGATGGGTTGTTATATGAAGTGCTAAATTTGGTCAAGGAGATGTATTTTGATGGTCTTGTTCCGAAGTCTGAGTTGGTTGCATCTCTATTGGCTCTCTGTACTCGCATGGGAAGCAGCAGTAAGGTAGCAAGAATGATTCATGCTCTTTGTCTTGTTGATGAGAGAATGCAGGGATCAGTTCTATTATCGACGGCACTGGCTGATATGTACTTAAAGTTTGATGATCCTGCAGCGGCCTTCCATGTGTTTGATCAAATGGAGGTGAAGAATGAGGTCTCATGGACCGCCATGATCTCTGGTTGTGTTGCAAATCAGAAATATGAAATGGGTATTGGTTTGTTTCTAGAAATGCAGAGACAAAACTTGAGGCCTAATCGAGTCACATTGATGTCTATTCTACCTGCATGTGTAGAATTGGGTTCTGGCTTAAGGCTGGTGAAGGAGATTCATGGATTTTCTTTCCGTCATGGATTCCATTCATATGATCGGTTAACAGGTGCTCTTATGACAATGTACTGCAGATGTGGTAATGTAAGTCTCTCTAGGTTACTATTCGAAGAATCAAAAGTGAGAGATGTTGTAATGTGGAGTTCAATGATTAGTGGCTACGCTGAAACTGGAGACTTCTCTGAAGCTATGAATCTGTTGAGTCAAATGGGAAAAGAAGGAACTGAGCCCAACTCTGTTACCTTGTTGGCTGTTGTCTCGGCTTGTACCCATTCCGCATCATTGAGATTTTCATCTAGTATTCATTCTCACATCCTGAAGTGTGGCTTCATGTCAGATATCATATTGGGCAATGCTCTCATAGATATGTATGCAAAGTGTGGCAGTCTTCTTGCGGCGCAAGAGGTATATTATGAGCTTGATGACAAAGATCTTGTGTCATCGAGCTCAATGATAAATGCATACGGTCTACATGGGTATGGTTCTGAAGCTTTGGAAATCTTTCAAGGGATGATAAAAGGTGGAGAGGAAGTAGATGCAATGGCATTTCTTGCAATTTTATCGGCTTG
This sequence comes from Noccaea bulbosa, assembly GCA_900406535.1. Classification (NCBI taxonomy): domain Eukaryota; kingdom Viridiplantae; phylum Streptophyta; class Magnoliopsida; order Brassicales; family Brassicaceae; genus Noccaea; species Noccaea bulbosa. The sequence continues at coordinate 19,331 of OVBJ01000257.1, forward strand.
CAACCATGCTGGCCTGGTAGAAGAAGCTCAAACCATATTCACGCAAGCTGGCAAAACTGACAAAATGCCACTCACGTTGGAGCACTATGCTTGCTATATCAATCTTCTTGGCAGGTGTGGGAAGATTGACGATGCCCTTGAGGCTGTGAGAAATATGCCCATGAATCCAAGTGCAAGAATATGGAGTTCTCTGCTATCTGCTTGCGAGATTCATGGAAGGCTTGATGTTGCAGGAAAAATCATTGCAAATGAGCTAATGAATTTTGAACCTGACAATCCAGCCAATTATGTATTGCTCAGCAAGATTCACACAGGATCTGGTGATTGCTATAATGCAGAAGAAGTGAGGAGGGTTATGCAGAGACGGGGACTGAACAAAAGCTACGGATTCAGTAAAATTGAATTTTGAGTTACATACTGTAGATTACTAAGGAAAATCTCATCCTATATGAAGATTCTATCTAAGCGCTGTTCTCTGTCTGCATTTCAAAAGCAGCATCTTTCCAACAACTGAAGTAGGGATTAGTTCTTAAGTCTCTTCTGATATTGGTCATACATCCTATTTCATGCTTTTGTTATCGCTTGGCGACATAAACCTATCTGTGAGAGCTGCCAACACGATCATTTGACGAGTGAATGATCTCTGCTATAATGTGTCTCCCTTTCTGGAACCAATCTGAGCCTTTGCTAAGTCACTCTTTGTTGATGTGATAATATGCTAAGTGCCCTTAAATGACACCTGTGCTCCGCTTAACAGTGGATGAGATATCTTATGTGAAAACAGGAGAACAGAGCTAATATGGATGTGAAAGAGATAAACGAAGCCCTAAGGTAGTGTAATGTATTTTTGTGGTTTCATCAGAACCTTGAGGTCATCAGTGCTTTTTTTATCCCTTTCTTGCAGGGAGCCTAGTAGATACTACCAATATGGTCACAAAAAGATTGAATGGGTTCTGCAAGTGAAAATTACTTCAGAAAATCGGGCACACCCAGTGGGACTCGAACCCACAATCGCTTGATTAGAAGTCAAGCGCCTTATCCATTAGGCCACGGGTGCTTGTTGTTTATTAAATGATTTTGCAAGCAAAAATTGCAAAAAGGATCCATATTTCAATTTTAATTTCTGTTCTCACAAACCATTTGTACAAAACTGGGATTGATTTGTTTAGAATTGCTTTAACTTATAAAATCTTTAATTTTTTTATATTTTGTGATTTTGGAAAGAAAAAAATTTATGAATTGTTTAAGGTGTACCATGCAGCATCTTTCTTGCTCATAAATTGATGATGTACCAGTGCATTTAAGGTGTACCAATATTGATGATGGTCATTGGTGATGATGAGATTTGTGTTACACAGAAAGAGTTTGTGGGGAAAACGGTGATTGGAGAAGAGTAGAAAAAGGAGAAGCAGTTCATGTGGGAACGGAATGGGTAAAAAAATGGCTCAAACATGCAACAGAGCATTTTTGTTGGACACCAACTCCCAATCATTTCATTCATGTTCAACATCTCATAAGTCCGGCAGACAAAAAAAAAAAAAAAAAAAAAAAAAAAAAAAAAAAAAAAAANACAGCATGCACAACAAGAAGAAACTGCATGCTTAATGAAACAAGTTCAAAGACAAGTATGCAAGTATACCCTTACAAGAAACAGCTAAAGAGACACATGTAACTACTAGTTAAACCATATTAAAGCTAAAATTAACGCATGATCAGACTAGATTGTTTATCCAGTCAATGTCCATCATGAGGAAATTGTCTAGTTGTAAGTCTTCTACTGAGAATGTTGTTGATTCTGCAGTTGCGTGGACTGGGAGATAATTTTCATTGGCAATCTCTACAGTCTCAGTAGAAACAGATACAGCAGAGGAAGCAGGAACCTGTGCTGTTACAGAGATTGTGGTGGTAGGGGAACGCACAGACACAACTGATAAAGCATAGTCTGCTGCTATTGTCTGTATGTCATGCTTGGACAGAGGCCTGACAGAACCTTCCGGAAGCTGCGGCTTTTTATCATTGGGAAAATTGAAAACTCCTCTCTCACCCCTAATGCAGAACAAAGCAGCGTCATAGGCTCGAGCTGCCTTCTCTGGAGCATCATACGAACCTAGCCAGATTCGTCTTCCACTCCTTGGAACTCTGATTTCAGACACCCACTTGCCCCACGACCTCTTTCGGACACCCCTGTAGCATTTAAATCTTCGACCTTCGTGAGACTCTTCGAGTGAAGAGCTAGGAAAAGGAGATTTAGGAGAAGAGGGTGGCATCATATCCATAACAGAAGCAGATGAGTGTTTACCAGTTTTATGCACAAGTATAAACGGAAAAGTAAGGGCATCAAAGGCAGAGAGAACATTTGTGTTTGCACCATGAAGCAGATGGAGATGAAATGGAGAGGCACGGGGTTTTATCAACAGCACGTGGCGATTAAGAAACTGCGATTGTGTCAGCATTGTTAAGTCCTGAAGAGTTCCATTCGGGAGCATTGACTGACAAAGGTAAAAGCCAATTTATATGTAAAGCATACGTTTCTTATAATAAAAGAGACACAGCCAAAAAGAGAGTAAAAAAGGAGAGGAAAGAACCTGCGGGTTGTTACAAGTAAGATGTCCGTTTTTTTCCAAGTTGAGACACGCGTAAGGATCACCGCGGTTTGTGGAGATATTATCCGATCAGTCCAAAGCTAGCTTAAGTTTCAGTTTTGTTCCATGTGTCTGTCAGCCAGAAAATCGGTGAATTCATTAATTTAGACCGATATCCCTTGATGGAAACATTTGATCCCTCATGTGAAACCGTTTTGTGGAACCTGACCTACTTTTTTGTACTCCTATGATCTGTGGAACTAAGCCTAGCATCACTGGTGTCCAAGCATTGTAAAGACAAGTAGAGAGACCAAACTCACACAACCATCTACAGAAAGCAGACTGTCACAAACAGCCAAATCAACCTTTTATGTGAATAAGATCTTTATGTTCAAGAGTTTACAAAAAAGTTACAGAGATTGTATGCTCAGCTTTTCAGAATATTAGGATCTGAAACTGTATGCTTTTCGATTTGAAGCTGGAAAGCTTCAGAGAATTCCTTTAGTAAAGACTCGTGAGCTATATCTATCAACCTCAAATCGTCGACTTTTACGTGTTCTCCATTCTCAAGCAAGCCCTTTATGCTTCCAACTTGTCGGTCTCTAATCCCACATGGAACTATCGAGTTGAATGGTGTTAGATCTGTCGTGACATTAAGAGCCAGACCATGATATGTGATCCATTTCGACACACGAATACCTATCGCCGCCACTTTTTGGTTGCCTATATCACATTTGCAAACCAAAAGAGATCAATCTCGAAACACACTGAAGAATCTTAGAAACAATGTCGATAATTGCAACATACCGACCCAAACACCAGTTAAACCATCAAGACGAGAAGCTTTGATGGAGAAACTCGAGGAAAGAACACGGATGACAATCTCTTCCAGCGTCCTGAGGTACCAATGAAGATCCATCTCGTGATTTCGAAGATTGATTATAGGATACATAACTAGCTACATTTTCAAACAATCACATTCACTGGATATTATTCAGCTTCAAGAACTCATACGAAAACAAAATAAACTTTCAATGCATTGCTGATGTTATTACCTGACCAGGGCCATGGTAAGTGACTTCGCCACCACGTTCAGTTCGATACACATCGAGAGGAGCATTCTTTATGTCGAAATTGAGGTAATCCTCTGAACTGCCAGTTCCCATTGTGTAGACAGGAGTGTGCTGTAATAGAATCACTGTATCTGGGCAGTCTTGGTTTTTATCAATCAATGCCTTTTTCTCCTCGACAGTGCTTTTCTGCCATGACCAAGCTTTCTTGTATGGGACCAATTGGTCGTAGAGATCAAAACACTGGCACCTGCAAAATGATGGTTATTGCACGGAAGGTGTTCGTTAAAATGACTGAAAAAAAAAACAAGAGAGCAAAATAAAGTGAGTTACTAAGAGCGAAACTTTCTTTCTGGGATTTGCATGAATCCCCGAGTTCAATATCTTGACAGATCTGGATACTCTGTTTCTGCTGGCGTTAGTACGATGGTGATGATGGAGCCCAGGAACTAGTGTTTCTACACGAAGCAACGACTCCATAACACGGATTTTGGAAGAAGTGGGACTGTGGGATATAAATATAAATTTATTTTTTTAGAATCTACATGTTTAATTTCTAGCCAATCAAAACGACTGAAACCACAATTTTTGACCAACTTTTTTTGTTTTTCGTAAATATTTGAAACGAAAAAGCAAGCAATCTTATGGATAACAGATATTTTACATGCTAATCTGAAGAAGAAGATAACAAAAAAAAAAGAGAGTGGCTTTATCTATCATCTGGTCCTTCATCATCCATTTCCTCTCGCAATTGGGGTCTGCTTCTCTCTCTCGGTAGCTTTCTGGGGGAAAACCCTAATACTTATCCGTTCGGAGCTTCTTCTTCTTCTTCGCTGAATTCCGTGTTTAGAGATTGTAAAGTTGTTGAATTTACAAAGAAATATGCTGGTTTGGCTGGGTTTCGCTGAAGAATCTGTTTTGTTGCCTTGAAATTACAGTCCAAACAATGTTGGGTTTGATTCATGTCCTTGATGAGCTCGTCAATGGTCTTATGCCACTGCTTATCATTCACTAGCCAAAACCCAGTTCCTGATTCATCGTCACCGTCCTCTCTCGGTTACAATCCCTGTTACTCGATTTCGCTGCGGGGTAAGAGAAGAAAGGGGCTTTGGAGATTTGTTCCCAGTGCGGAGAAGAAGGACAGTCATACGGGTAATAACAAGAGGAGAAGAAGCTGGTGGCAGAGATTTTTCTTTGACGATGATGGGAATTGGCTTGGTTTGAGAGACGACGACATTGTTGATGAGACATCTGAGCTTGAAAAGGATGAGGAGATGTCTGACGAAGAGAAATTCGAGACTTGGAAGAGACGAGCAGAGGCCATTGTGGAGCTACGGGAAGGTAAGGAGGAGGTTGGATGTGATGGTGACGGTGATGCGAGCAAGAAGAAATGGGAGGATTGGATTGTGGATTCGGATGATAGTTCAATCGAGTCTTGGAGCCGAGACTCTGCTGGTGGTGAGGGAAGTGATGACAAATCAGAGCTCGATGAATTCACGGTTCCAGAGAGAGGATTGGTTAAGACGGTGAGGGATATGGTTTTAGGAGTAGAAGAGGAAGACATTCTTTACGAAGACCGTGTTTTTCGTTATGCATCTTCAAAATCGGTGAGTTATAAGATTGTTGCACTTTATATTTGATCTTGTTCCTTGCTCTTGATATGTGTGATTCCAGAAGACTGATCAACGCTCATTGTCATTGTAACCCTTAACAGGCAAAGTTTTTGGCGGTATTGATCCTTATACCATGGGCATTGGACTTTTTAGCTCATGATTATGTACTTATGCCCTTTTTAGACAGGTGATTTCTTGATGTCTACTGTTAATTTTCCTAGTCTGTGTCTATATACATTGTGTAAGTCCTTAGTTTGAATATATATAGTCTGTGTCTTTACATACAGATATGTGAAGACTGTACCACTTGCTGCACAGACTCTTGATGTGAGGCGAAATCAGAAGCTAGAAATGGTAAAGGATCTAAATAGAGAAAAAGCTAGGTACCGTCTTGAAGTCGAGATTGGCAAATCTCCACCTCTTTCTGATGATGAGTTATGGTGGGAGTTGCGTGGTAAAGCGTAAGATTCAACACCACAATGTTTAGTTTCTTATTCCAGATGGCTAATCTCCACGGATAGCCTAACTCTGTGTTTTTTTTTTTTTATTCCTCACATTGGTTTCTTCAACAGCTTGGAGCTGAGAGATGAGTGGAGATTAGAGAACCGGAAAGCATTTGCCAACATATGGTCTGATATGGTGTTTGGAATCTCGTTGTTCGTTCTTTTGTACGCCAATCAGGGTAAAGTAAGTTTTTGTTTCCTATGTTCTGAATACTAATAGTTAAGGCATCTTGATCACTGTTAGTCTGTTACTACCAACCGGGAAATTAACCAACCTAAAATGTGCGGTTTTCGGTTGTTTCATGAACTTTTCAGGTAGCATTGTTGAAATTTACGGGATATAAAATTCTGAACAACATTTCTGACACTGGAAAGGCGTTTCTCATCATCCTAATCACCGACATTTTCTTGGGGTAAGCTCATAGCAAATGTTGAAATGAAAGCTCTTACAGTCCCAACAATGTGCAGAGAAGGTATATAACTTAATGCTTCTTTTTGTAGGTACCATTCTGAATCTGGATGGGAGACATTGATAGAGATATTAATGGAACATTATGGTCTTGAAGTTGAGCAATCTACTATTACCATTTTTATCTGCTTGGTTCCCGTTATTATCGACGCTTGTGTTAAGCTCTGGGTATCTTCTTTTCTTCTTTTATTTCCTCTTTTTTGCTTTATGTGTCTCTCTTTCGTTTCTTCTCCTTTGCTCATTGTCTCTTCTGCATTTCTTGTTCTCTTGTGCAGCTGTTTAAGTTTCTTCCAAGACTGTCTCCGAGAGTTTCCAACATTTTCCAGGAGATGAAACGTCATTAAGTAGTATCCAGTATCCACCATTGAAACCCTCTGCGTGAATTCTCTGTTTCTGTTATATACACATAAGAGAAAAATAGGCTATTCTTAGTCCTTCATCTGGGCTTTTATTTTTATTTTTTTTGTTGAATTTTTGGCCGAAGTTATAATCTGTTTGTTGGCTCTCTCAACAGCACGTTGTCATGTACACAATAAACAAATCTACAAATGAAGCCCTTTGGGCTTTGAATCTATGCTTACTTGTGAAGTTGTAATCTTCAATATGTTGTTATGCTTAATCTTTTATCAAATATAAAAACAAAAACAAAAAGTAGTGCAGGAATTGCAAGTCTTGTCGCTTTTTTAACTTGCCTTTGGCTTTTTTTTTTCTTTTTGATGGTTGATTTGATGCTTAAGATTTAAGAATTAAGAGCTCAAACTTCCACACAAAACTCTCATGCCTTTGTTGACTCAAGACACTTTTCTCTCCTTTGGACCAAGCACAATGTCTTAAAAGCTGACCATGCAAATGTATAAGGTTTTGAATTTTGATTAACAAAAAGCTCAGATTGTATCTCCCACTTATCGAGAGTTTGTATGTTTTTAATCATTGAGTATTACAAAATTGGAAAACAAATCTTTTGTTGAAAGTCACTGAATTGAAAAACTAGTCAGGTAGTCATATAGTATGTAAGATTCCTTTGCTAGAAAAAATTATCTGCAACGAGCGGTCTGCAATATATATTTATTTCATATAGCTGGTTTCACGGACCATTGCACAATCAAAAGTTAAAACCTCAAATCATCTCCATTTTGTAAGTAAATCAATAAGTAAGTTGTATCATTAGTTTTTACACCATTTGCTAATACATTTTGGTCAAAATCTGAAGCCGACAAAGTCCAAAGCACACAGAATAGTGTCAGAAATTAAAAGCATACCTGTCAAAACTGAAAATGTCTCCTTTGTTTTCTAACCAAAAAACAAAACTGGGACAAGAAATTGTAAAGTGAAACGCGAATAAAAAAAAAAGTACTAGTAGTATACTAGTATTAAAGATAAAAAAAAATATGAAAGAAGGGGGCAAGAGAAAAATAGACATAGATTGAGGAATGTCTGACACTCTGACAGCAGTTCCATTAAAAAGCCAACACTTGCAGCCTTTGACCAAATCCTAGCCCTTCATTCTTGTGAGTAACTCTAATATCGAGAAGCAACAAATTAAACATGTGTAAATTTGTTTTAAATCAAGTAAGAACCAAAAAGAATCATTTAAAGGGTGTAAATCCAATTTCCAGACGCAAGCAGAATATAATAAGAATAATATAGAAATATGTCTAAAATTTAAAATGAAGTCCAAATTTTTTTTCTTTCACTAAAATTTCAATGCGAAAGAGGTTTGTTGGAACTTGTAACAAATGTGGAAAATGAAAATGATCCGTTGATATCATTAGTTTAATTTTAGCTTAGCTTTTCTAAAGTAAAGTTTATTCGGTTGGTTCGGATGACTTTTGGTTGTACTGTGATTTTGAAACATCTTGGACTCTTGTTTACCTCTGAACTTCCTAGTTCCTACTTCCTAGTCTTAAACTTTGTCTACAACCAAAAGTAGATATCACACATGAATATTCTCAACTTGCACCTAAAAGATGAAATTACCCAATATTTTAGTTACATCAAATAGAATTTTATTTCTTTAACCAAAGAAAAAGGAATTCTATTTTGACTGAAAAAGTTTATTTTATTACGCCATCAGAATTATCAAACTATGCACGAGGTTCAAAAATTGTGTGTCGTTACTATTTATAATTTGAATTTCTTATAGACTAATTTGTTAAATCCTAAGAATCTAGCTAAGATTAATGCATATATATTTATAACAATTCTATAAAACCCTCTTACAGAAACGAAGAGGTATATAGAAGAAATTGGTTTCATATGAATAAATACAGCTCATCTTCTTCTTCCTTCCCCCGCCAAGTTCGGATCCAATCTTCTCTCCTCCACCACCACCTTCTCTCCATTTCCTTCCCTCCAATTTACCTCCCAAGAAGTTAACACAAACCCACCAAACAAACTAATAACAAATAACAAAAAATCCATTTTTTTTTTTTTTTTAATTTAGTTCTTTTCTTAGACAGAGAGAGAGGAGAGATTTTGGGTTTGTGTGTTTTCTCCGTCTCTTCATTGAAAGTTTTCTTCTTTTTACTTTTTTCTTCTGAGAATTCTGATTAGATGGGTAATGTGACGTCAAATGTGGCGGCCAAGTTCGCCTTCTTCCCACCGGACCCGGCAACATACGGCATAACAAATGATGAGGAGACCGGGAAGCTGGTCTTCGCCGGAGTGTCGCCGGACAAGAACATGGAAGTCCACCAGCTCACCACAAAGGCCGGTAACAAAGTCGTCGCCACGTTCTGGCGACACCCTTTTGCGAGATTCACGCTTCTCTATTCCCATGGCAACGCGGCTGATCTTGGCCAAATGGTTGAGCTCTTCATCGAGCTCCGTGCTCACCTCCGCGTCAACATCATGAGGTGATTTATACACATCAGAAATTCTAAAAGCTTTCATGGGTTTTGTTAGATTCTTACATTAAAAATGTCTTCTGTTTTTTCTTCCTGATGTCATTGAAACAGTTATGATTATTCAGGCTATGGAGCATCAACAGGAAAGGTAAACAAATAGAAATAATTCTATCTCAAAACTTTCATATGTTTGTTTGTTTTCTGACTTAAATTCTTGTTCTTTGGTGGTATAGCCGTCTGAGTTCAACACATATTATGACATTGAGGCAGTGTACAATTGCTTGAGAAGCGATTATGGAATCAAGCAAGAGGAGCTGATTTTGTACGGACAGTCTGTAGGAAGCGGACCAACGCTGCACATGGCTTCTCGGTTGAAGAGGCTGAGAGGAGTTGTTCTTCACAGCGCCATTCTCTCTGGCATTAGAGTCCTGTATCCTGTCAAAATGACACTCTGGTTCGACATTTTCAAAGTAAGAGATGTCTTTTTGGGGAACATAGACAACACTTTGGTCTTGTCTCATATCTTTGTTTGAATTTCTTCTTACTGCAGAACATAGACAAGATTCGCCATGTCAGCTCTCAAGTTCTTGTCATACATGTATGTAAGCTTTAGAGCTGAAGCAAAAAAACAAAAAGATTCTTTTTATAGATTAGTGCTGATATATTTGCGATGACTTGCAGGGAACAAATGATGAGATTGTGGATTTGTCACACGGGAAGAGATTGTGGGAGCTGGCTAAGGAGAAGTATGATCCGTTATGGGTGAAAGGAGGAGGGCATTGCAATCTAGAGACTTATCCTGAGTACATTAAGCACCTGCGCAAGTTCATAAACGCAATGGAGAAACTCTCTTTAACAAATCCACCACCAAAACAACTAACCAATGAGCCTAGTATCACTGAACCTAAGCACCATCGGTGCTTGAGACTTGGGAAAAGGTAGGATGGGTTTTAATGGAGGTAGAAGCAGAATCAGAATACATTTGAGTAGATTCCTTCCTCTGCATCGCATGTGCTTTCAACTCAGAACACCCAAGAAAAGCTTGTGCAGAGTCATTTCCTCAAGAAACACGGGGTCTCAGTTAATGGCGGAACAAAAATGATCTAGGGAGGTATTTGTAGCCCTGTTCTTGGCTAATTGCTTGATGTTCGATCTCCTGTATACAAAAAGATGTAATGTAGCACCGTGTTTGGGGATTTTGTAACAAATCATTACTTGTAGGAGATGCAACAGAGAAAAGATGTAATCAGCATTTTCCTCTAGCTAACCGATGTTCCTTAGCGACACAAATAAGTACATTACATAATAAACATGATACAGAAAGGAAAACGAATTAAAATTAATACAATGTAAAAGTTCTCTTACTCTAAACCTTAGATTGTGTTTCCTCCTTCTCCTCTGCTCATCCAGAAGAGACCTCTCGCGTTTATAGTAAGTAATTGCTTCAAGTTTTCACAAAAATCTCCCGGAACATTTACAGTTCCTTTTAGTCGATCTCCACGATTTGAGGCCTCCTCTCAGCAGCTTTCTTGCGTATAAAGATACCCCATCTCAATGCAGCTTTAAGCTTAAGCCATCCCACCACAGCTTTTCCTGAGCCTCTACCTCCTTCTCTTCCATAATCCTTATCGATCTGACCTTCATACCGATCACTGAAACCGTAACAAGACTCACCGGTACGGACAAGCCCACCCGATATCCCAAATGTCTTGAGAAATCTCTGCATGTCATCAGTCTCAAGCATCTCTGAACTCCTCACCCGGATTTCCTCTGTGAAAATATCTCCAAGGCCTCCATTGTATGACCCGGAAACCGAAGAACTCTCCATCGATGTGTAGTCTCGTAGTTGATTGCAAGGTTGTTGCACTAAAGGATACTCTATCGGTTGCGGAGGTGAGAAGCAATTCTCATTCTGATTGCATTGCACAGTCTTCTGCTGCATTTGAAGGTCCTGAGCCATGTTTGGCTCCGGTAAGCTTTTTATTCCCTGTTTAGCGACTGGTAAGCAAACCAACATCTTACCGTCATACTCAACCGCTTTATGCCAGTTTTCGTAAGCTGTCTTCACCAACATGTCTGCAGAAATCTGTTGAATTGCAAAAGAAAAGCTCAAATCTTCAACACTTGAGACTGCAGATTATGCAGGGAAGAAGAAGAAATAAGTACATGTCTTGCCTTTTGGTCATGGTTGAGAGATTCCAGAGATAAGAAGTGACCATTGGCAATTAGGCCTTGGAACTCATATATATGATTAAAGACAACGCCTGTCGCTTGCGTTTGCTCTGTGTAATAGACATAAAGCTTCCCACCCAACACACAAGTCTTTGCATGTTCCACTGTGTTTTCCCACATTCTATTTGACATTCCACTTCCAAGTAACTGCAAACACACACCAAAAATGTAAAGCAAAGCAAGAAACAATAACTTTTTTTGTGTAGATGTTTTCCATGTACATATAAGAGATGCACATACGCTTCTAAGCTTCTGCGGATCCTTAACGAGAATTCGAAGGAAGTCTTCAACAGTCGTGACGTTAGCTTTTAAGAGCTTCTTGTGTAGCGCTCCATCTTTTGCTATTCTATCCAGTCTCCAGACTTCATCAGGTAAAGCTGGTGGATAATGTTTCTTGTATACTGCAGCAAAAAGAACATCGCCAAAAGGAAAAACCAAGATTCAGATAAAACAATCCAAGAAACTCTCTCGCCCTCTCTCTCTCTGCTTCTCAATGAAACCCAAAGAATTAAGAAACTCACATTCTCCTCTGTGATCTTTAACAGCAAACGGCTCTGTTTTAGCTTCGCGGATATGAAGACCCGAAGCTGCCTTAACACCGAGCCTAAACTTTCTGCTCCTAATCCAGCTCGAATTGTCGGTGAAAGTAAGTTCTCCAAGAGTTCCTACACCTTCCTTAAGTATCACATGTGTGGCACCATTCAAGATGGGACGTTTTCCTTCGCGCTCTTTCACTTGCAAGCTCTCAAAATGTTCTCTCGTCCAATCTTCATCCTTGAAGTCTCCATTTAACACGACCACGTTAAGTCTTGCCACTGATTGTTCTCCCGTTCGGATTACATTTCCGGTGTTTTCATCTATAAGAACCACGTGAATGGCTGACCCTTGCTCTCCTTCAACTTTCCCACCTGTGAACAAATGAGGCGGCATTCGTGTTCTAAAGCGAATTTGCAGTTTTCTTCCATCAGGGCCTTGAATCTTCTTCGGTTCCAAAGATCTGAAAACTCAAATTTCTGTAAAGATCATGGAACCATTCTAAGAAAGGTAGAATATAACTAGACAAATTACCTTGAATTTGGTTTCGAATTCTCCAACCTCGAGAAGGCTCGTTCCACTTCTTCACTGACCTGTCCATGTCCATGGTACAACTCCAAAAACACCTCAGTTTTTGGTCTATGAGAAAATAAACTAAAAAAATAAGATAAAACAATCTCACAATTCTGCGGAAAAATGGTTCCAAAGATGAGCATAGCCTCTGAAGACTATCTACCTTGACAGCTTCTACGATGACACTGTAAAACAGTTTTCTTTTTCATGCATCGTCGTCTAAGAAAATTTGGTGACGTTGCAAGACTATTACATAACTATGCTTTTTGAGTAGTGTAACTAATAAACATCTCCAATCTAATATGAGTTCAGTCACAGCTAAAACAGTTGAATGTACGACACATTTAACACATGTAAAATATGATTTACCTTGCCAAAGCAGGAAGCTTCCGTCTCTTTGATTCTGGCAAGTTATCTGTATACTCTTCTTGATTGTGTCCTTGTCCTCTCTTGTTCATCGAACTTTCCATTTTAAGTAAAATAAGTTATCGATCTCTGTGCCTGCAGAGGTTCGAATTTAATGCAATTGCCTAAGTTATAGAAAAGAGCATAAGTCCTACACTATGGAAGCTTCAGAGGAGAACACAGAAGGAAAGAAAGAGAGATTAGTTGAATCTAGAACCAAAGTCATAAAGCTATCTTTTCTTTATGGATCTTTTTATACAACCCACATGGAGTGCACGAACCGAGATCTGTTTCTTTTTAATGGTAGATCTAAAGAGTAAAGCTTTTATGCAAACAGAGAACTTTAATGGCTGACGCTAAAAAATACAGCTGTTTTTGTAAATGAAGAAATATTGAAAAACCGAAACCGCGTGATCATAATTATGTCAACCTAAGTGCGTTTGACTTCTCCACTATTTTGTCTCTGCTAAGCCATATTGAAAAAGTCGGTTAATTCTTTAAGCAAAGAAGAAAACAGTCTTGTTTCGCTTGTGCTTAGCTTAAGCATATATCACAGACAGGCATCAAATGAAGCGGCAATGCAATCGAATCGATTCACAGACACTTCTGTCTCAGTGAGATGTAGATTCAACAAACCAAAGCAAAGAGAAACGTAGTGGTAGTGAAATGGACAATTATATATGAAGAGAAGTCAATACAAGGCCAAGTCTTTCCTTGGCTACAATTGGATCCAAAGGCAAAACAAAAGACTACATATATGGAGAAACGTGGAAGATACATGACATTTCCTCGGCAATTAAAAAAAATAATTCTCTTTTCTTGAGTTGAGTTGTGAACATTCGGTTTCTCAGATAGAAACACTAAAACTTCAGGGAAGACGGAGAAGTGAAATCAGTTCACTCACCTTCCCAACCTGATAGCCGAGCTCTCTTCTCCCACAAAGAAGTGATCTTCCTCTCCCTGATCAACAAAGCTTCAGCTCTCTCTCTAGCTGATTCACAAATCTCAGTGGCGGCATTGCATTTTTCAGCTTCCTTTTGGTACTGAGACGCAACTCTTTTCGCTTCTGCGAGAGTAACGTTCATATGACGGCTATGCTCATCTGCAACTGCTTCTTGCAGCTTCAGCTCCTCGGTTAGAAGATCCACAAACTGCTTCTCCATCTCCTGTTTGAGCTCTGGATCGTCACTTCCACAATCTGTTCACAAAGAGAATGATCTTTGATATAACTATATGTCACATATCCAAAAAAATGTCATGAAAACAAGATACAGAGAGGGCACGGTAAACGAGTCTGATCATAGATAACTATCAGACAAAATGACAAGCCTGTTCTGCAATCAAGGCTCAATAGGGATAGTTAATGTCTACTGATTCATCAAAACTTTCAGTTCTCCAAATAACTCGTGAAAGCCTAGACTCAGAAAACATTAGTAATATAAAGAATTTGGAATAACATTAGGATACTAAGAGGACCATGTTAGGCATAAAAAATCAATGTTTAAAATTACTTCCATAGACAGAAATGAAGGCTCCTCAATTACTATCAAACCATATTTGCAACTTGACAGAAAAAAAGTAGTAAAGGAAACAAAAGAGGCATAGCAGCTAAGCAAAAGCAAGCTCAGAATCGAGATCTAACCTGTAATAGAGAGATTTGCAAGCCCTGCAAAATAAAAGATGCAACTTGTTGTTAATCAGTATAGAAGTCGAGATTCTTTATTACTCCTCTTAAACAACAAAAGATACATAAATATCTTAAAAGAGAAAGCTTGATCCGAAAGATCCAATAATGAAACCAGTGCTTCTGAGCAAAATCAAAATTCAGGGAAAAGAACACCTCGAAATTCTGATCAATACTCTAAAAGGAACTAAATTTCAGAAGAAACTGTGAACACAGTTTTGTCCTCACGAACCCATACGGAACATCTAGATCCAATTCAAAAACAAAAAAGAGGGAAAATGGTAGTTATACCAGGAGCAATCTCGAGGAGAGACAAAGGAGGTGGGCAATCACAGGCGCAAGGAGGACAAACGGAGTTGCTACGAGTGGATCCAACGAAACCCTTGTTGAATTTCCAATAAAGAGCAGGCCCACACACTACTAATGCTGATACAACCGCGAAAATCACCAGACATCTCATGCAATCTCCAGACCGACGCGCCATCGCTGCGGAGGACAAAAAAAGCTCAATCGAACGAAATCAGAGTGGAAGTGCAGCAGCAACAATGGCGATTGATGATCAGTGTGGAAAAGACTGTCAGCGAAAAAAGGCAGAATTAGAAACACACAGCTAGCTAAAGTGTGAATCGGCCAAACGCGGAGAAACTAGAGAAGGAAAGTGTTGAAAACGACGGCGTTTTCAATGTATCCGGTCAAGATGTCGGTGGTGCATTTCTCGCGGTAATCACTACTGTCAACAGTTTCTTTTCACTTAATTTACCGTTTCACCTTTTGAATTCCTAAATCGTTCAGAAAAGGCGCTATACTTTCTTTTGTCTCACACATTTCTTTTAACTAATTTATGCTTGTACCCTTTTGAATTCGATAATCTTCTCATATGGGAACATACTTTCATTTAATTCAGAAATCACCCCTTACTGTAGCTTCTGTTGGCGTCGGCGTATCGCAATTCACATTCGAAGTAAAGTCTTCTTTTATTAATCGATTAATAGTTTCTAACTCTTGGACCTCATTACAGAAACAGACAATGTTTAATGGTGTTTTTGTCCTTCTTGTCTCAAATCACTGTAATACTCACTGATCCATTTCTCTATAATAGCAACTTCTTGCCTCCTCACTTCTTTCAGCCAATC
This sequence comes from Noccaea bulbosa, assembly GCA_900406535.1. Taxonomy (NCBI): domain Eukaryota; kingdom Viridiplantae; phylum Streptophyta; class Magnoliopsida; order Brassicales; family Brassicaceae; genus Noccaea; species Noccaea bulbosa. The sequence continues at coordinate 34,975 of OVBJ01000257.1, forward strand.
AGGGTCCTCTTTTGTCGCAGCCCTGAGATCAGTATGGTGAGCTCCTGTTTGAAACAGACAATGTTCAGTTTCTTGCTTTATAACACAAGGGTGTGTATTCACTCTTAAATTTCACAAACATTGACCTTTCTTGGTCACAAACGCAACGATGCTGCTAGATATGTTCTTCAGAACCCTGAAAAATCCATTAACATCAAATCTGTGTTCTAGAGATTTTATATTGACATGAAAAATGGGATTAGAGACTCACCCTCCTCCGCTCCATGGATCTTGCATTCCGTTGGAAAATATAATGTTGCTACCAAATCTCTTCAACACCAACTCTATTCTCTGCAATATTTGGACTCTGATCAAAATCTGAGCTTTTAAGTATGTTATCTGGAAAAGAAATGAGAATGAATGAAACTAACCTGTCCACCAAATTCAGTGGTGATCCAGTGTGGTCTAGGCTTGACGTCGTAACCCTCTAGACAAGATTCTCGGTCTGCTTTGTTATCATCACTTCCAAATGGTGGAAACATGGTCTGGTTCGAGCAGCTCACTGGCATCACCATCTCTGTGCATGCCTTTTTAAAAAAAAAATTTCGGAAAGCACATTGATCCATTAGTAAGTTCAATAACAGATTCTTTGTTTCCTTGTGAAGAATAGACTCATGAATACCTGCCATACCCAACCGTCGTCGATATCATGAGGATCAGTGTAGTTTTCTACATCGAAGCAACTCTCTGAACCTGTATAGTTGTAGTATAAGCTTGCAGCTGCGAACGCACGCTCAAGATTACTAGCTCCTAGAGGTAACTCGTCGATGATCTTGCACATCTGATGCAATAAAGATATGTCTCCTTGTGAATAAACCTCTTTACAGGAAATCAAATACTTGACTCTCTCGCAAGTCTTACCTTCTCCACTGGATAAGCAGGCAATGGAGCCATGAAATTTGCTTCTGTTGGATAATTAACCACGGCTGTCTTAACAAAGGCTGTCTCGAGCCAGTATGAGGCTAAAAAGACAGATTGAAGATCCCTGTGATTTGAAAAGTTTTCTTAGATTGCGAAAGATTTTAGCTTTGTCAACAATGAGAGAAAACAGAGTTTTACTTGCAAGTTCTGAACTTTTTGCTGAGTTTTTGTAAGCCATCTTTCATGGTGGAAAAAGCGAGCACTTCTCCCCAGGAGCTCTTTATGACTTCAAAACAGTTAACACTCACGTCCTGCTTGTAATGAGAAAGCTCATCACCGAATACACCTTGTTTGTGACAAACTAACAACCATGATTATATAATATATACAGACCTTGAAGTCCTGAGAAGCGGTGTCGTAGAAGCTTGTAGATGGAACAATGTTATCGAAGTTAAGAATCGGAGCAGAGGATGCTAATGCGCCAATTGCTATATGCGGATACTTTAGTCTGAACCACGCTGCAAGCACTGTCTCAGGAAATAGAGTACAAAAGAAGATCGTTTATAAGAACCGAAAGTGTAGTAATAAAGAGTGAACAAGTCAGTGGAAATATGTGATCTTACTTCCACCATAGGAGCCACCAAAGACTACGACAGGAGAAGCTTCAGAGGATAGATTCTGCTTCAAGCTTCTTATCAAGATTGCGTAATCAGCTAACGCTTGCTGTGAGTTTAGGTATCCCCATTTCTTGGCCAACTTGTGCGGCTTCGACTCTCCATAGAATCTATGCTGCAAGGATATAGGAACACCAGAGAACAAAACACATCAGCATTAGCGTTTTAAGTTGGATTGCGTAAAGAATTTTTTGAAAAAAGCTTTTACTTCGATGAAGACAAGAAGAGCCTGGAACTTGGGAGCAATGTCCACCATGAAACCGGTGTTGGAAGCAAACCATTCGATATCACCTTCATTGCCTGTGTAGACGAAGATGGGGCCACCTTTACGCCAGAAATGACTGCTGATGAGGTACTTTTGGGGGAAGATTTCGTAACTCTCTGGTTGGTAACTAAAGTGGTCAAGATTCTGAGGGAAGTAACGAGTCTGAAAGAGAAAAGGTAATTCTGTCTTTGAGTTGGAAGTCTTCATCTTTTGTCTCAAAGATAAAAGATGGCGGGGACGTCGCGGAAGATACGTTGCTTCTGCAACAACAGCTAAGAAGAGAAACACAAGACATAATAAACAAGCAAGATTTCTCTCCATGTCTCTCTCTCTCTCTTTCCTTGTAAGCAGAAGTGAGAAGAACAACTCGAACACATAGACAATAAATAAGATGTAAAAGAAGCAGTCATCTCTCTCTCGGTCTCTTTGGTCTTGTTGAGGCAAGAAAAAAGTGAGAATATAGTAGGAAAACGTTTTTTGTCTTTTTGCCATAACTTTTCATGATTCTATCTCTCTCTCCTCCTCAAGAATGATGCTGACATAACAACAAACTGTAACGTCATACAAGTGGAAGTATGAACCAAACACTCAAACAGAGCCAATCCAAGGTATACACATTTTGAGTTCTGAAAAACTAGGTTGTTGCATTTGATAGTTAGAACAATAGTATCCAATATCTGGTCGCTTTGACTAAAAATAACAATGAGGTTATGTGATTAGGAAGAACAATAGTTTGTATACACACGCACAGTAAGACACTGGACCACTAGATTTTCCAGGATGTACATTAGAAACGCACATGGCTCTTAGCTAGTTCATTACCAAATTAGAAACCAACAGACGATTCTTCCTTTTTCTTTTATTAGTCTGGAACATTAGTAACAAGGGACATGTTCTCAGCCAGCAATAGTAATTGTAAAACATAATAAACACAAGAAGTTAACCTAAACAAGCAAGGTTGAAATTGAATAATCTGCCCACAAAAGTCAGATTCTTTATCAAAACAGTTTTCCACTCACATCAGTCGTTGAGCTGTCACAAAACTATAGCTACAAACTTTTTTCAAAGTTTAATTCTTCCATTTGTTGTTACATATAATTTGCATTCGGCATCACAAACTTTTTCAAAGTTTAAGTCCTTCCGTTTGTTGTTTCATTCATTATCATCTCAACTAAAGTAGTGCTGTGAGTGAGAGCTCTGCTTATTAAGTAAAAGTAACAATAAAGATGATAACTTTCCCTCATATCCTATGTTCTTTTTGGTTGTTATCTTGTTTGGGTTTCGAATCTGGAATCCTTTCTTGGCAACACATCCGCAAATAATTATGCACATTGCACACAACATGTGATTATATGGGAGATGGGAGATGGGAGATATATAACAATTTAGAGATTTTCAAAGCACGTCAGTCAATTATTGATGATTAAATGGGGAATTTTCACTACTCAAAACTTCGATTCTACAATATTGATGAAACTAAGTTTTAAACAGTAGCTAATAAGAAGTTCGAGACTTTTGATATAAACCAAAAACTTTGCATGTGTTTTTTTTTTTGGTAAAACAAAACTAAAACTTTGCATGTTACAGGGGAGGACTCAGATTCGCCTTTTCTCAGACAGATTAGAGGATCAACTCTTCTCCCATGGCTGCTAATAAGAAATCTTATAGCCCCGCCAGATAAGAGAGCGTTTACCACAATGTCTGGTCTATTGACTTCTTATGAATCATCATAGTCTCTGAAGAAGAAAAAAGAGAGATAAACCTATAAAAAGAAGAAGAAGAAGAAGACAGTAGAAGATGGAGATGGTGGTGGTGACGATGGAGACAAAGATTGAATGATTCATCACCACTCAAAAAAGTGGTTCATCGTAAAGGATTTGAAATCATCGGCATCCGCTTCCACCGGTAGAATTAGACGGCGAGGCCACATACGGCCGCCGGATCGAAAACCTCCGGGAGCAGAACCTCATACTTAAACTAATGAGAGTAGATCCAAAACAAAACCCTAAAGCACCCATTTTTATAGTACCCATTTTTTAGCTAGGGTATTTCAGTCATTAAATGAAAAATAAAAAAATGTTTGTACTTGACATTTTACAAAAATGGAGAAGAAGAAGCACACCAAAAAAATGAAATCTTAGATGGCCTCTTTGCCTTTCTGCTTAACTAATCTTGTGTCTATGACTTGACCTGATAAGTTGATAGTATAAGTAACCTGTTTATGATCAACAAAGAAGACATTTTTCACTTTTGTCTTGGAAACATATCTTAACAAAAGAAAGAATTTGTAGAAGAAACTACTTACAAACTCTGAGAAGCTAACTCTGTGCAGAAGAAACCCATCTTCCATTTCTCTAACATAAAAAAATGCATTTTTCCTCAGCCAATGAGATCGAGATGTCATAGTTTATGATTCTATATTCACAAGAGATCTTATTATTTACCTCTTACTATCATTCAATGAACCTCGGTTCTCTGATTGATTAGGAACAATAATGCAAGAGAAGCTGTTGTCGCTGGCTCCGCTGGTGCACCCTTTCTCGCTTACATATAAGTTCTTGTATCATCAAAGTTTTAACTTTCAGATCAATCATAAACAACTTAATGTTTTCAATCTTGTTGGGCTATATGCAGCGATAAGATTTATCCGGAATGCAATGGGATGTTCAGTGTCTTACCACTCCGTATTTGGTCATGATTTGATGAAATGTCCTTGAAACCCCCTCGGCTTCCTCCGGACCCTTACTTAGTGTAGAAGAGCCTGATCCAACCACAATGCGCCTGTATCATGAATGACTAGAGACTGTTTCATCCATGGGAGGAGCGATTATATGAGACGGATTTTGTATAGCAGAGAAAAAATTAGGTAAGAAACCAGTAACAGAGAAGTGTTGCGGTTATTTCTACAAGTTCTTGAGAGATCAAGAGAGTCTATGAGCTGTATAGCAGGCCTACCAGTCTCCATCTGCTGATTTTAGAACCCCTGTCAGTCCTTTCAATTGACTGATCATCGAGCCATTCAATGCTCCACCGAGCACTTCCTTGAGTTGCAGTAAGATGGTGAACAAAAGAAAACAATGAAATCAGAACCAAAGTCTAACATCAGTTCCTTCAAATTCACATAAGCACAGTGATTCTACCTGCTGTAACGAGCCAGTTTCTACGAAAATAACATCCAAGAATCCACCAAAAGACAATTTGATGTGCTCTCTGAAATTTCCAGATCCTTTCTTCGTAGTGTACCTGAATTGGATCACATTGATCAGTCTTCTTGTTGACATAAGTTAGGTAAAAGGGTCCGTTCAACTAGATCAAATTACCATGGAAGTTTCAGTGAAGAGGAGACTCGAGTAGCCTGCAAAAATATCACTAAACTGATTAACTAATGCCAAGTCTCTGAACAACAGAGATCAGAACTGTTTTTATCAATCTATTACAACGAAGCATAACAATTTAACACCAGATCGAAGAGCTGACATTTTGCAAGAGTGGATCTTCTTCACCATGTTCACTTGTGCTCACCACAAATTTTGCCTTGTAAGTTTCTCCAACTCTCTCCATCTGCACTGATCAAACAATAACAAAATAAGTACAATAATGTTATATCTACCGTGGAAAAATCGAATTTTTTTGTCCTTGAAATAACTTTATTAAATGAAAGAACCAAACTTTTTTTTTATCTGAGACCAGTGGATTCGATAACAGTAGAAATTGCAGAGATGAAAACAATTTTCATGTTGAGATCATAACATCACTTTAGGTTGAAGGGAAACAGACCAATCGGAGAAGGCGAGTTTGCCGGCGCAGAGGCCTGAAACCGCCGGCGACGGAAATGAAATGGAGATCTAGAGCTCCGGCATTGTCACCGTCGTCACTAGAGAACAAGAATGGGTGACCCAAATGCAGAGACACATAGACGACGAGACAGAGAGATAACTGGATAAAGATTGTGCAACCCCATGACGATTGCTTCATCATGTCTTTCTTTCTGAGTTCTGAAAAAAATTGGCTAGATTACTACTCAAACGAAATTGAACAGTTTTTTTTTTAAGGTTCTTTTTTGTGTGGTTGTAAAAAAAAAAAAAGATGAGATCACATCAGACACGAAAGATTCGTTGATAAACATTAGTAGTAGAGATGTCAACTTTATCCGCGGCCCCGGGTTGGCCCGTATAGATCCGCTATGGGGCAGGTTCGGGTTCACAAATTTAGACCCAAAAATTAGCGGGCCTCGCGGTCCAGCCCGTTCGGGATTAAGGTTACTAGCGGACATATCCGTAGCGGGGCGGATCGGTTTGCGGGTTATCCGCAAAAAACACTTCTCTCCGAATTCATCCTGTTTCAGAACGAAGAGCGACAAAATTTTCTTGCCAATATCTCTAGATCTTGTTTGAGCGAGATTTAGCTTTGCATGCAAGTGCTTGTGGTTAGAGAAACTCGATCTCAGTTCAATAATCATGACAAAGCTTGAGATCCGCTCTCCAATCGTCCAATCTAAAGAAGTTCTCGCCGATTCAATTCCCACGGTACAACTGTGATTCCTTTTACTGTTTGAATGTGTTCTTCTTTCTGGTTAAGTTGGTTGAGCTTGACTGTTTGTACATTGATTATGAGGTCGATGTTGGAGGTGAATGAAGATGATGATTTGATTGTCCAAGTGTGTGTGACTCATACATTGCCCCCGGCTTTGACTCTTGAGCTTGGTCTCGACTCTCGAGAGTCTCAAGGAAACTGTGAAGCCTTCTTGTAAATCACACTATGTAAAGGAACTTCATGGAGTTTTTGGAATTGGGAACGCACTCTCTGCAAACGTAAGTTTTTTGCTTTTGATTTGGTTTTTGGTTTGTTATAATTTCAGTTTAGTGAAAAATAATACAATACTAAATCAAGAAATTATATTTGTTCATCTCAAATGATCTTCTTACTTTTTTGTTCCTCAGATGATCTCTAATTGCAGTCTCAAAAGCTGTACAAAATGACATGAGCTTTAACTATACAAAATCTGTTGACCTGCGGGTTGACCCGCCTAACCGCCAATATAATGCGGTGCGGGTTAGGGCCGAGTTTTTGGAGACCGTGGCCCGCCTGATCCGCCGGCAAAATGAAACCACAGAAAGCTGGTCCGTTTGGGTGCGGGTTGGCCCGTTTGACATCTCTAGTTAGTAGTGGTAGTTTCCCAAATCTGTCACGATAATTTTGCAGTTGCTTTTCGCTTTTAAAAACTCTTTTTTTTTGTCACAGCATTTTTAATTTTAATACATTGTTCGACCATAGCATTCAAAAACCACTCGCAAATTAAGTTGTTGGACGACAAAGTAGGAAATAGGAGATTCTTACACGATGATAAGAAGTGAAAATCTGTTGAGAAACTTCAATAGACTAAGAAACATAGCTTCAAAAGTCTCAGGTTTCTTCTATAAGCGTGTGACAAAAATGGCTGGATTACACACAAAACAAGGTTGGTTTCAAATTTTCAAGAGCGAGCCCATCTAGACAATTTCATGCTCGTCATTCTCCGTTTCTTATTTGCTTTGTTCTTTGAAGATAATCTCAGTTTCCTCTTGGCGTTTCTCTCCGGATTTACTACTGCCATTAGCTTATCTTCTCGCTTCCTCTTCTCCCTTTTCGTTTTCATATGTTTCCTTATTTCATTGTAAATCTCCACAAATATTTGGTTGCCTAAAGTCTCGTCTCTTATACCGTCTCGGACCTCTTCTGCAAGTTGTTTCAACTCATCTGATAAAACCAACAGTGTGTTTTAAAACTCTTTGTTAGATTCCTGACAGAGAAAAAACGAATATGAACGAGGGAAGAAGACACAAAAACTTCTTGATACCTGAGATGATTTTTCCGGCAAATCCTTCAGAAACTTTGTACAACGGAAGCAGAATTTTGTAGGCATATAAGCGACATTCTTCTTGTTTCATTTGTGAGGCAAAAGCTTTGTAGACGTTGAACACAACTCTCATCTGCATATACCAAACAAACATCAAACAGTTAAGTTAATTTAAAGCCTGCAAAAAGCTAAGGTTCGATCAGAAGAGGCAAACAAGCAAACCTGAACAGACGCCATTTCAAGAGCAATCTTCCCCATTCTTTTGAGCAAACTTCCGATCAATACATTTCTTACATCATTAGCATCATTTTCATCATTCTCGGTACGATTGCTTGAGGTAAGAGCCAGAAAAGTAGACCTTCCTTTCCCTGAATCAAGCACTTCAAAGGCTTTGAGGAACACTACTTGCTCATCCTCGCCAAGACTGGACCAGAACCTATTCTGGGTTGCTTGATCAGATTGTCCAATCAGGAAATGAAGACTAGAGACCGCAAAAACAATATTAGCTGTGAGCAGATCAACATCAACGTCGTCTGTGGTGGGTTGCTCTTTTAACTGGAAGCAAAGAGAAACAGCCACCATGAATAGGCTACTTGGCTTCTCGAGAAGAGAATCAGCTACTAATCTCTGAGATTGTGCTTTTTTCCTCCCAGCCAATGCCTCAAAATAATGATTCAGGAGCCTGCAGGAAATTTTCCGCAACCATGCATGTGGGTGCAACAAGAACTTAAACACCATTTTCCAAATATCCTGAAAATGTGTCAGGAAAAAAAATGAGGTCTAATAAGAATGAAATTATGTCAATTCTTACAAGATAGAAAGAGAGAAAAAGTCAACATCGAATCATCAAAGACGGAAAAATGAATGCGGCCACTGTGAACTGATAAAGCTAAAGCTGTAATTTTTCTTGCTAGACCATCTATTTCGAGATACGACAACAAACCCAGACCAATGGTCCTATATTCTTGACAACCGGACAAAAATTATGACTATCAAAAGCAGATACACATTAGGGCTTCAAAATAGAAAGGTTAAAGGTGCAATTACTTCTCAGAGGTCTACTACAGTTAGCATCATATAAGTGAGTGTATACCTCGAAATCTTTTCCGAAATTTAAATCAGGAAACTGTTTGAGCATCTTCTCTATCATAACCAGTGAGTAGTATGCTTCCTTCCAGAAAGGAACACCGCCTTCCTCAACAGTATCTTGCAACTGCAGGCTGGAAGCATGGACAGCAGACTCCATTATCGTTTTGGCATCCTGTAATGTATTGTTGATATGCTTCCGAAATGTTTTCTTCATGGCGTCAATAATAAATCCTAACACCTGCATGGCATCCAACGAGTAAGTTAATACTCCGGAAGAAGCAATAAACATACTACAAAAGGTGCCTACATGAACGAAATCAATCTTTGTGAACATGTTACAAGCCATAAACTCGTAAGAAACAAGTATAGTTGTCGAATCCTGTCATTTGAAGAAAAAATGTAACACAACTTGTTACTCCTGATTCTTCCATATTTAAAAATATGTGTTCCCACTTCCTTCTGTCTGACAACTAAGTACTATCAGGATACGAGTTCAAATAAGAACATCCACCCTCAGAAAATTTACCTGTGCTGCGGCAGCCTGCAAGTTCTGTTGCTTATACCATAACAGACAGTTCGAGAGACTGTAACCAACTAGATCTTTACCGATGCGCCCTATCAGAAGTTCTATCACACCACCAATCTTGAACCGCACGTTTTTATCATCATCATTGGCCAAACAATGAACAAGCGAAAGAAACAATTTTCTCGACTGCCGGTCAAGAATTGACGGCTTGCCGCGATTAGGCTCTGAAAATTTCAAGATTAGCGCCTTAAGCATGTCAAGGACTGCTTCTCTTCCAGTTGGATGTTCATACCTGTATGACAAATTCAATTACTATTGGAAAAATAAAAACCAAATTCAATCCATAGCTAGTGCGCATACATACCTCAGATTGGCCAGTAGAGAGTTCACATGTTGCTCTAAACGTTTATCAGAAAGTGTATAGTGGACCAAAAACTGCAACAGTATCTGTTTACATTTCTTGCGGATTGGATCCAGGTGGCTTTTTACCATCAACTCTGAAACCTGAATTGCAATGTCATAAATCTCTGGAACCACAAGCTTCCGTTTCACGATGGCCTTTAGGAGTGAAAGAGCAACAAAGGATGGATTGGACTCCAGATCAACAAACATGGGGAACTGAATCACTATTTTCAACTGCTCCGATGATAAAGTTAAATTTTCATTACCAAGAAGCGTTGTTAACAGCTTAAGGCATGACTGCACAAGAGGACTGCTGGAATTCACTGCAGTCTGAGCAATGGTTAACAATGCTGTTTTCACTTCATCTGCTTCACGCATGAGGGAAGGCAGTGGAAACCTTATTAAGGAAATGAAGCATTTAAGAGCTGAAGATACAATATCTTCATACTTAGAGCTCAAGCATCCAGTAAGTAGTTTGACAAATGGATCTAACATACCCAGCAGCTCTTTATCAGTGTTGTCGAGTTTAGTTTTCTTCATTCTGTTATGCAATAAGTCCAGAGCAAACACGGTTATAAGATGTGGAGTTGACTTAGCACCAGAAATGAACCCAGATGTCTCATGCAGATCTCTTGATTTCCTCTTCTTTTTGGATGGTGGAGAAGCCAGTTGATCTCCAAGACCACCCCTTTTGTTAATACCATCATCAACACGCTCATATATAAAAACAAAAAGTTCTCTTTGGTCGACAGATGGATTGCCTTCAATACCAGCTGCAATTTGTTTCAACATGTCCTCCAGGCTTGATTTTATCTTTGGAGTCAAATGCCGCTCCAGCTTAGCAGTGACCGGGAAAAGTAATTTCAATGCCTGGCTTCTGAACGTCACATTTTCAGCAATCAATTTAAGAGTTTCCAGTGACTTGCGTTTTTTCGTTTCTTTCATTTTGGATGAGAATTTTTCCACGTCTTTCTGTTCAGCCACCTCTCCAAAAATATCTTTCTCCACCACAGCAAGGAGATCTGCTAAACAATGATCTAACTTCCCACACGTAGAATTGGACAGGCACTTTGATAATATGAAATAGACAGAGTAACCAAGCACATGCACCTCAGATCCTTGTTTTAAGATAGCACGTAAACTATTGACGACAACTTGCAAGTACTCCAGCCCTAGTTCCTTCAAACAAGCAACCAGAGCCAATCTCGCTTCTTCACGTGTGCTTTCCAACCGGTTCTTCAAAAATTTGGCAATTCTATGAATTACAGATGACAGATTTGAGTCCATTGCTTCTTTGGGGAGCAGCTTTAGAACCTTCAGCGCAGCCACACTACTGTGAACATTAACACTATCAGAATCAGAATTCATCAGCTTCTCCATCTTTTTCTTAAGGCATTCCTCAACCTCCTTCGTGTAACCATCTTCTGTAAAATGAAAGTTATCCAAAACCAAGCAAATAAGCCGGAGCAGAAGTTTTTCCTTTCTGGTATGCTTGTTCATCTCACGGAAACACCGATTTAATAGAGCATAGTACGACTTCCAACTCATATGTGCAGATATAGATGCGAGGGCCTCTAAGCATGCATTGCGGACATTATTGTCTTTTCCATCTTGTCCATCGAGAACAATGTTGAAAAAGACAGAGACCAAAAGTTTTCTCACTACTCCCTGCAATACCAAAATTTGGTCGTGAGTCTCAAGACAGTACAGCAGATGCATTTAAAAATGTAAAATATTCAAAAGAGATAACCTCAGGCAGACTCCGATCTTTGACCACATTTGTGAAACGTGAAATTGCCTTTGCTCTACGGTGTGCCTGCAAGATATTGAAAGGAAATCAATCCTCGTAAGATTTCTACCATCTACATTAATCATACGCGGCTTCATCTTCTATTAGTATAATATGGTCTCAACAAAACTATCAAATTGAATTCAAAGAGGGAAAAGGAAGAACAAAACAAAAACAGATGCGGTTATCAAATTGACTTTGATTCTCCCCACAGAAGGAATACAAATTGTTGACTGAAGGAACTATACGATCAAATGGCTTACCTGAATGTGAACTATGGATTTAAAAAAATCTACATTCTCATCTTCAGAGCATAAAGGTCTGAATTCAGCAAGATTTCCAGCATCTGGGAGTTTTATCACCATTTCACGTATCAAAAGAAACCACTCCTGTGACAGAATGATTCATTCAAGATAATCATCAGTGCAAAGAAGAGAGCAACGGGTATCCATCTTACAAATGGAAGTACAATTCAATATCCCTGGTCAAGAGACTTATCTCTAAAGTAGAAACATGACAGTAAGCTAACAATAAGAAACATCAAAAATTTGTTAAGCTACGAAACTGCCCCCAAAGCTAGTGTCCAATAAAAAAATTCATTTTCTCCCTTCTGAGCATTTTTTCTACATAATTTAGAAGGGTCACTGTACCTTCATTATAACGCCTCCTCTACTTATTGCATCACCAATGTGGGTCAAAATAAATTTGACCTCTTTGCCAAAGCCCGAGTGAGCAGAAGCCTCTTGGCAAAGTATTGAGGCTGAAAAATCAATGAAAGAAGACAAGAGCTTCTGTGCGCTTCCCCTTAACATAATGGATTCTGATGAAAGGTTGTATATACTTTGTGAGAGTATGATCATTGTGTGCTGCTCCGAGGATCTATTAAAGAAATCAGCATTAATCTCCACATAAGCATTAACTATCTTTTCATAGTCAATGTCATCAACTTCCATGGCTGAGATGGCATTCATATCGCGGATACGCTTTGCCTGTCGATCGAAAACCAATTGTTTGTTACAATTGCAAAAGCAAAAGCAAGAGAAGATAATGACTCAACCTCAAACAGAGACATGAAACTTACCACATCATCCAGAGAGAAGTCGATTTTTGCAAGAGATTCAAGAAGATCACAAATGCATAATCTAGTGTCAAGTTCAGCATCAACAAGTAGAGGAGAGACTATATCTATAATTTTGGTGGTACTCTCCGTCCCAAGCAACGGTATGATGTCCCGAATGGCTAGCAAAGCCTCACGACGGATATCTGTAAAAGCAATAAGACGATCATATACAAGAGACATGAATACATGATATTGTAAGTTTTACCAAAGAAAATCAATGATAGTAAGCATACCAGAATCTTTTACACTTTTATCCAAGAAAGAAAGCAAGACATCCAAATACTTCATAGCGCGGGAGCGATCTCGCATGTGCTTTGACAATAACTGAAGAATCTTAATCTCTCTTTCCCCATGATACTTGACGGATTTCCTGGACATAAACAACACATTAAGAAAATAGAAAATCAAGAGGAATTAACCTGAGTTTGTCAATTTACAAGAGTCCTGACCTTTTCTTTATACCCCCAATGAAAAGAGTATGCAAGCTGTTAATCAGTGCTTCTATGTAAGGATCTAAGAATCCTTTGTTCATATTGTCATCCTCATCCAACTCATTGTCAAGACAAAGCAGATTCTCTATGAACTTCAAGGCAGAAGACTTTATAGCTTCTGAAGCTGTGGTGACTGTTAGAATCGAAAAAATATCTGGAACAAGGGACTCTTCCCGACATAAGAGGGTCACGAGATTGCGGCTTTTACTCATTGACAAGAAGCATGAGAACAAGGAACTTGGTTTCTCACTACTAGAACCCTCCTTCTTAAAATTCTTGATTAAAGGATTCACTGCCGAAAAGAAGAGGTCCCAGAACTCGGAGCCAAGATCAAAATCATCATATTTATCAAGAATATGTGCAATAATTTTCAGACATAAGGTTCTCAACTCTTTAAACTGCTTCAAATCAGTGCCAGCCTACACAAAAACCGGAAAAATATGTCAAAGAAGACAAAGATTCTAAGAAGAAAGGAAAGGGGATAAAATTAAGGGTTTGTATGCAGGGATAACCTCATTAAACTTTAGGGAAAGAGAAAAAAACAAAACCAATAGCCACTTTACCTGGTCGTGATTTATTGAAACACTCTCTTTATCATCTGGAGTTGATGAGGCGGCAGTGGGATTTCTTAGTGCCAATGATTCAATGTTTCTTTCTTCATCAATATTTGGAGCATAGCTTACCAATAGCCGGACAACACATCCCATCAAAAAGTCTAGAAAAGGCCGGACACGGAGTTCATCAAAGACTTCAAGGATATGTTGGATGACATGAAGAAACCCAGATTTCTGATTCCTGGATAATGTCGAAAGAGTATCAACGGTGAAATGTTTCGGGAAATTCGACTTTTGGAAATAATCCAGAGAACTTTTGCCTGAATTCCAGAACAAGTCCATTGTTTCCTCTGATATGATGTTCAAAGGCTTTATCAGCAACGCAAAGAACAAGGCAAGTTCATTAACATCCAGCTGAGATATAAAGCGAAGAACTGCCTTCCGGTGACTGATACTTGTATGCTAACAAAAAAAACAAAGAGAACCATTTAAAATCCATATGAAAGCTGCACTGCCATAGTGAAATAAAAGTAAGTAAATATGTACCTTCCGTGAAGCCAAATTCTTTAATGTCCTAACTTTGGGCATAAGGATGCGAATTACATGAGAAAAAATATGAGATCTGTGAGCTTCTTCAATGTCTTCGGACAAGTTCCAGGTCGTGAGTTCTTCTCTCAGTTCCTTTGGTTTGATCAGATTCAACAAATTTTGGCGGTGTGGGACTAAGAAGTCATTTGACAACAGAAGGCACTCTAGAACAATGGTTTGTACATCAGCATCATTATCATCCAGGAACCTGAAATTTTCCCAAAGCACACACAAACCACATGCAGAAGTCAACGAAATAATTCAATTCTGTACCAGGGAGGAAAATTTTACTCCACAATGATCAGAAAAGTTCAAACTACAGGAATTCAAAAGAACGATAGATTATCTAATTGAGTAGTCACACCAACCTATTCTGCAGAACGTCGTTTAAAAATTGGCTAAAGCAAAACGACCTAGGATTCTTCATCAATTTCACTAAAGTCAACCATTGTTTAAGAACCTCCTTCCAGTCCTCTCCTCTACAAACTTGAGCATTAAATAATCCGACCCTGCAACATAGAAGAAAGAAATGAAACACTTGTATAAAAGTCTCAAGAACAACAAATATAGAGACATGGTTACCTCATAGGATTTTCACTGTCGTATCCCAGGAATTTCAATAACAAAGGGAGAATTTCAGAAGCACGAGACTGAGCAACAGTGGGAACTTTTTGTAAGGTCTGGAGCAACAGAGATACCACCTTTGCAGTAGGTGTGCTATCAGACGGCGGAGAGACAAATTTATTAAAGCGGCCAATCAGATCTGTAGATTGAAAACAATTAGCATATATTCATCAGACTATAAGGAAGAGAAAATGGTTAGATGAAAGAATAAGATATAGATGTAGTTACTGACAGGAGCAGAAGCATTGGGAAATGATATATGAAACGGAAAGAACCAACTAACTCACTATTTGAGCGGATAAAATAGATATTTGCTTAATGGTGAAAACCTACCAGTATGCCTCTCTGACATGCTGTGGTTCGCATTCTCACTATGATTGTGGAGTGCTTCAAATTTTAATTGGCACTGGTCCAAATTACAAACAAAATCACTCCACACAGCTCCTGTGTGATTCCTCAAAAGAACTGCAAGGCATTTAGATACTGGATCCCCCAAATTAAATTTATTATGAAACAGTCCCATCAGGCCATTCAATACTAGCTGCAAATATCCCGCATGTATCCTGCCTGCAGAGAGATCCTTTTGTATTTCAAAAATCAAACTTTCCAACATCCGACCCGTATCCACTGAGTGAGGAGTCTCTTCGACTGAGCGTAATAACAGAAGAACCTGGTATTTTGAAGGAAAAATTCAGAAAGTAGTGGTAACATGATAGAGTGCAGACACGACAGTTATATAGTCCCAATTGCTGGTAAAGAATCTACCAGGGGGTAAATAATATTTTAAAATACAGAACAAAGATTACTCACATTCCCTTTAGGAAGAGTTTTGTTAGTCTCTTCAGTTTTCATTTTCTTCTTAGGAGGATGCTCTTCAAAGGAAGGGCCAGACGGAAAAGTTTCGAAATGGCACAAAATCCTTAGAGTCGTAAGACGGATGTCTTTGTTTGGGTGACGCAGATTTTCCGAATAAATGCGAAAAGCATCTTCAGCCTTTTTTGCTTGAAGTTCCGGATAGGCATTGGACCTGTCATCATAAGCTAAATGGATCAGCCTACCGCCACAGAGTCACTCAACATGGAGATAAACTGAATAACAACCAAAACAGACAAACTCACCTGTGCATTAAATCCAAAAACTCGGCCACGGGGGACAATACTTGTACACATGACTTGTAATCTTTAGAAAAAGATAAAGCTTCCTCTAGATCACTGTGGTTGATACTTCTCGGCAGTTTGTGACATGACCTCAAAGCAGTGCCAAGTAAGCACTGCCACATCAATTTTGGGGCACTAAAAGTGTCTACTGAAAAGAAAGTTGCATATATAAGATTTACGATAAACTCCAGAACACAAAAAAAATATCACTGAACAGCACAGTTCAATGAAGAAAATATCACCGAACAGACTCTGAAAAACAGAATATGAGAATTATTTAGGATTCTGTATAGTGGAAGACTATGAATCTTCATGTGTTTGATCATCAGATGACACTGATAAAGTACACAATTCAAGTGGCATTTTTGAGGAAAAAAACAGCATAAAACAAAAGTAGAGTACCATGCAAAAAAAAATGAATCATGCAGTGATACTTACCATCCGACACTGCCAAATGCTGTCTGAGAGTGTTCTTAAAGCAAATCAGTAATGATGAATCCACTTTAAAATAAGGATAACATTTGACAACTCCCCAGACGACTGGTAACTCCGCCTCGTTAATTTGAGATAATCCAGTATTCTCTATGTTCTGTAGAACCTTCTTAATATTTTCTTCCAAGAACTCATGAATTCTCTCGTATCTACTCTCAAATGTTTGATCTATGATGTTCACCCCGTCGTCACTTGTTTGTTGTTTCTCGCACAATGTCAGTAACACAGGAATAACTTCCTGAGAATACTCCCAAATCATATTGTTGATTGCACTGCAAAACAGAATTTACCTGGTAAGCGATGGAGATGGGAAAATCAAAGAGGTAATGAAAAATTATGATGTGAGTCTTACCTTAATATATTGTTTGTAAAGGCTTTTACTACCGATTCATCCTTCTGTAGGAGCTCCCGCAAAAAAGTCAGCAAACTGAAAATAAGCATGATCAATGTCAAGAAAGAAAAAGAAGGTCGAAAAGTATAAAACAGATAAACAGCAAAAAAAATACCTTGTACTTTTCAAGGCAAAAATGGGAGCCCATTGCGAAACAACAGTTTCCATTTTAGTGACTCTGTTTATTGTGCATAATATCAGTTGCAGAACTTCATCAAGGACAGCAGATAAGTTATCCCCTTCTACAACGGTCTCAGGGGAAGTCACAAAAGTTGACACAATGAGGCTCACGAGTTGAATCAAAGATGGGTAATCTGTTACACAGTGAAGATAACTCAAATTGGGCAATCGAGTCATGAAAATATATGTTGCCATGTGCAGTCAAAAGAGAGTACAATAAGAAGGTAGGGTGAGAGAGAAGCAAGTCAACAATTCAATCACTCACCATTAACCTTACGACCTTTGTCAATCCTAACAGCTGCAGTAAGCACACTCAACAGTCGGCTTAGATGAACCGAGTTTTTGTTTGAGATTGATTCATTTATCTCTTGATTCAAAGATTTCCACATAAGACTTAATTCTTCTGCTTCCAAATCCTCGCATAATCTCTGGAAAGTCGAACTCACAACTTCCACGACTGTACCAGGGCCTGCAATGCGATACAAGATCCAACCATGATAAGAAGGACGTAAATAAGATTCTAAATCGTGTAAAGCAGGTTCAGGGTATATTAGTCAGGATTTTTATTTAAATGATTAACAGCCTAAACGAAGAAGAAGAATTTATCTCCTCCTGCAAGAAGCAAAGCAGTTAACAAAAATTCCCACCTCCCACCAACATATTAGCATCATTATTTATAAAGAATTGAAAGAAGTTAATAAGTATTGGCTCCAAACAAAACGCAAAACAGTATAAAACACGTCTTAAACCATTACTTCCTAAATACATTACACAGTCGACCTTAATAGAAATGGATAAGCAAATATAAGAAAACTCTGATACTACTTCCAATTCTCAAACAATTTAACCCTCTACACTAAGAATTAAAACCCAAAAGGAAGCTAAATCAACCACACTAGGCTTCTAAATGAAATACTTTTTAGAAAGGGAACTTGCCTTGAGGAGAATTATCACAAAAAGATAACGTTGAATCTTTCAGCAAGAACCTCAAAACTCTCCTGGCTTTTGAATGGAAACTTTTAGAGTTACCCCTCATCATAACATAATATAGTAAACCAACTCCTCCATCTCTTTTTAGTGGATCTGCAACTTCGGAAAGGATCCACTTAATCCCTGTAATGTTTAGGAGAGATGAATCAACTGGACTGTCACTAACATAGACATGGAAAATTAATGACAAGCAATTAATCACCTTTTTTAAGTTGCTCATCCTGTGCATTCCTCAACAAAAATGACATGGACTTTGACATAAGTTCATTGATATCATCTTTCGGGTGATACCTCAATTCCAGCGTGTCCCTTAGCATAGCAAATAAAATGTTAAACAGGTGAACAAAACCTAAATATTTGGATGTAGGTAGTAAACAACATTTGCAGAATGCGATAACCCATGTTTGTCTTTCAAGGATGATGACAACAAATTAATCAATATCTCTGGCAGTCCCCCTTAACCCAGAAAGTAAAAGAAAGACCATGTGCCATCATCAGATCCATCACAGCAAGACATCCTAGATTAGATTGATTTTCTTTACTCTACTCACCTGAGAATACCTTCAATGTCGCAAATGAGATACTTCTGCAGGTTCTCCAGTATGTCAAACCATGATGAGAATATCTGCACGAAAAAGGACCAACGTTTAGCAAAAAGTATTATGCTGAGTGTACAATATACCAGAAAACACCAATAACCTGCTCAATAATCTCCGGCTCTTTCTGGGCACCAGTTTTAAGGAGAGATACTAAGGAGTTCACAATCCGTGGAAGGAAGCTAGCCAAGAAATATACAAAATAAAATGGTTAGAACATTGACAAGGATTGATCAATGAAATTGCAAGTGAAGTTCGAGACCCTTGGAAGAAAATTTTTTTTGCTAGAGGTCGTGTATACATGTGAGACGACAGTAATAAAAAAATCAAGATAGCAATGTCCAAGGAAAGGAAGGGGAATTTTGTGTTAGCATGTTGATAGCTAAATCGTACAGCAAAAACTAAATCAGTTCTCAGATTACAATATTGACAAGGAAACGGATTTAGAAATTTAAAAAAAAAAAAAAAAAAAAAAATTTATTTCCAGAGTNCCAGAGTTCCACGACATTAAGGGGTACTCTGTAGGTATCTGCAACTGCAAAGGATAAAGAGTTTAAGAACACTCACGGAATAAAGTCCTCCAAGAGATCTCTTGATAAAGCAGCAATCAACCTGGAAAAAAAAAATATTTAACTTCTGTAAAGATGAAGATTACAAAGTGCATGCTCCCCGAAATGGAAAAAAAGTGATGAAATTTAGCGACCATTTTCTTAGCTCCTCTGACAACATTAACAACTTGGCATACCTGAGAATGGGTTCCAGAGACAATCTTGCTTTCATTTGTAGTCGAGACACGAGTTTTGAGAAGATTAATTCTTTTTGCAAAATAACCAGAGGCAAAGTCTGAACAAACGGCAACATTTCCTCATAAAATAAAATGAAATCTTGTGCTGTATTCAGTTCCTGCATTCAACCATCCAAATTAACACAATTTAATCTTGTGCATGCATTACAGTTTTTGCGCCGGGCATCAACAATATACTAAAAATACTGTTTTTCTGGTCACCCTAGATGCCTATAGAACAAACGAACGAGCAAACGGAGTAACGCTATTCTTTGAATAGCAGAGTCGAACAAGTGAGTTGGCAATCTCTTGTTTAGAACAGAAGCCGTAAGGTTTAAATTTCAAGTTCACACTATCACTAGATTGTCATTAACTTTCAAGTTTCAACCACTGCAACTTCTAACCAGTAATAAAGCAAACCTCAACTATGCACGCTTACTGAAGACTATAATTGATTTACATAAGAATCTTAACCGGAAACCAGCATAGCAAGTAGGATACAACCGTCCAAGATATTGAAACTTTAGAAAGAGGAGGTCTAAGGCAACAAAATCAAACATACCCTCCATTCTACGAGGCAATCTCTGAAAAATGAGGAACCCTCTGAAGGCTCCGCCTTCACCTTATCCAGGCTCCTAAACACGTCAATGTCATTGATTTTCTCAGAGATAGTCTGGAACTGCATCCAGAAGTAATAAACCACAAACGGCCATATTAGAGAGCACAAAGGAAACAGATAGTTAGCTTACTAATGCACTGAAACAATGAAAGCTATGATAGGTAATAATAAATAAAAAAACAGCGAGATAGTTCTAGAGGAAGGTTTAGAAGGAAAAGAAAAGACATGTGCTAACACATACGCCCAAGTGTTAGCATGAATACCAATACCCAAAATAATCAAAGCCTGAAAGAGGCTATCTATTCCAGAATACATTTGACATTTAACAAGTCCTCTGCATTTACCCCCTCCCTCAAAGAAACACTAAGCTAACCGGAACTCAATTCCATGGACCTACAACCAAGATTATCTGAATGTATCAACTCATCCATCACACGCTTACTCAAATTCCGCAGCAACTATCTTCCCTTACAGCCAAAACTTTCTAAGATAATTCCTTTAAAACTGAAGCAGTGAATACAAGAAGCAGAGCGAGAATACGCACTTTGAATTTCTTATGTCCCCCGGAATCGTTGAGAGACTTTACTGCCCTAGCATCAGCTTGAGTCGCCATGACTCAGAGAGAGTGTGCAAACTGTTAAGGATTCTACCTCGCCACGATCAAGCTCGAGGCAACGATTTCAAGGCGCTGCCTTTCCTAAACATCAAATTCCAAAACTTTATAATTCAATCCAGAATAAACAAAGTAAAGCTTCTGCGAGCAGCTGTAGAAATTCGGTTAAACAATCAATTTAATTAGTTTCTGCAACAACAACAAAAATATATAAAAAAAAAAAGGAGCTGCACTTTGAGTTTCGACACAGACCTTGGAAATCCGTAAGCAGGTTGATTGGTCTTGTAAGATGGAGAGAAGAGTAGGAACGCGGCTGAGGAAGGAGGAAGAAGGAAGAAGGGTTTAAGCTGCTTTTTTGTTCTGAGTTGGGTTGGGTTTAAGGAGGCGGTTAGGTTTTGTTATGGTTTATATTAAACCGACACTCTTGTCTTAACCGCTCTGATTTAGCTCTAAACCGAGTTAAGATTTCTTACATGATTTCAAGGCGGCCCAACTTGCAGATTCTGTATCTCGTGGGCCTCGTGGCAAAACCTATTGAGAGGAGATTGGAACCAAAAACTGTTTTTGTGACATTTTTGATAATTGTCCTTATTAATTAAGCACAAACAAAAATGATTATTGCATTAGTTTTACGTTCATGAGAATGAGATGATAGATCTCTCTCTCTGTTGTGTTGTGTAGTACATCAATGCTTACCAATATTTGCAATTAATAAATGGGAAGTGTATTAAAGCCCATCTCTACCTCTTGTGAGTTTGTGCAAACTTGCAGAATGTCCCATGTGCTGCTAGCTTAATCATGCATAATTCTTGTAGTATTTACTTAGCCTTTACAATTAAATCTTAATTTCCGCTTTATTCTTAGGTTTTCAACTTTCAAGTCTATTATAGATCGTAAAATATTCTTGTATAAATTACTAATAGCATGAGAAAATGTACTTTTTCATTCTCTAACCTTCTTGTCGTCTTATTATATTATCACAATTGGAGCTATTTGAAGTGTAGTAATATCCTGTTTTCATAAATGATATGATAGAATTCCGTTTTATTCTTGTTTAAGAGAATCCTACACAAAAACTCAAAAAAGATTATCGGATCGATAGAAAACAACAGTGACATGTAGTATCCTTAGCTACAAAACAGAAATAAATATAAACTCATCTATTAAAAAGTGATAATTTGTGGATAACTTTTAAACACGAGTATCTCGTCTGAGAGGATAGCATGTTTGTGATATTGGGGACAATTGGTAAACAGTAGAATATCGAGATAAACCAAAGAGCTAGCATCATTGATGAATCCACCCAAAGGAATTTGATTATATAATCTCATGCATTTATGCTACACGTCTACATTTTATATGTTTAAATGGTTGTCAATTTGTCAATGCAAAAAGTATTGGTTCCAGGTTATCTTGTAAGCATTTTTGAAGTAACAAGAATTATTAATTTTGGTACTCGTGGTAGTTCTTATACCACAATATAAAACAATTACGCTAATTTTTAAAATCATAATCTAGATCTATAGTTGATGGAAGTCGATTCCTAATCTAAAATCACACACACACACAAAATTGTCACCGCGCAGAAATAGTGATATGATATTTGTTACGCAACAGTAATTGCTATAATTTTAAATTTTAAAATTTAGTTTAGATTTTTTGTTTGAACATAACCGAAAAGTATTTTCTCTTTCTTTTTTTTTGACTAACCAAATTCGAAAAGTTCATAATAACTTTTAATAATTTATTATCAAAAACTTAAGTTTCAAAGTGGCTTTAGGCCAAAAAAAGACATTCTAAATCTGCTCTCAAAATATTATAATAAACGTTATTTAAATATACATGCCTTACAAAAAAACAAATTTAACTAAAAAAAAAACATAAATAGTTAAAGTGAAGTAAGTTCAACCAATTATAAACTAATTACTTTGATTCCTTTCAACTTTCAATTTGACTAGACTATAAACAATCATGTTTTACTTGCTACTGTAGTTACTGCAAAGTTGTCATAAGTATTATCAACAACGAATTATAAAACCGAAGAAATCCTGAGTTCAATTATCGAATTCTTTTTGTAATTAAAAAGTCAAGAAATAGTAACAAAAATGTTAATGTAATTTACTTTTATAACCCTATGAATTTCAAATATTATCATCCTCATCCCTCCTTAAAACACCTTTAAAGCCTTAAACCTCAAAACATTTTCCAACAGCAAACATTCATTTTCTCACTCAAAATCGCAAGTTTTGGAGATTGCAAGAAGAAGCAAAAGCCATGAACTCCTCTCTTTTAACCCCTTCCTCTTCTTCTTCTTCTCCTCATCTCCAGTCTCCTGCAACATTCGACCACGATGACTTCCTCCACCAAATCTTCTCCTCCACTCCTTGGCCTTCCTCCGTCCTCGACGACGCTCCTCCACACACCTCCGACTCCGCCGTCGCTGGATTCCACCATCACGACCTCGATTCCAGAAACCAGATCACGATGATTCCTTTGTCGTCTCATCACCATCAAAACGACGCCGTCGATGGCTCTGTCCACGCCCTCTTCAACGGCTTTTCCGCCGGATCTCTACCTTTCCACCTCCCCCAGGCATAATCTCATTTCCTCTGTTTGATTTTTTTTCGAACACAACAAAAGAAAAACATGTGTTAAAATATGATTTGTGATGGAAAATCAGGGATCGGGTGGAGGATTAATGAACCAAGGACAAACTCAGACACAAACGCAATCGCAGGCGACGGCCTCAACCACCACCGGTGGTACGGCGGCGCCGCCTCAGACTAAGCCTAAAGTCCGAGCTAGGAGAGGTCAGGCCACTGATCCTCACAGTATCGCCGAACGGGTTCGATCTTTTTCTCTTTTTCCCCCTCGTTATTCGCGTTCCTTCAGTTACCGAGAAAATCGTCCATAGCGATAAATATTTTTGAGGTGATTATCGAAATATTTTGAAATCATGGAACAGTTACGGAGAGAGAGAATAGCGGAAAGAATGAAATCTCTTCAAGAACTTGTCCCTAATGGCAACAAGGTAATTTTCATTTTTTGTTTAACTTTCTCAGTTAAATAACCGTCTATTCACTGCTATTAGTTGAATCATACGTCATAAAACGACCGTGTAATTATGGATAGTAAAAAATTTTAGACTCAAATCCAGTTTGTATTTTAAAATTTTATTAATATGCTCCTCCAAGTTAGTTAGTGTGTTGATCATATGAATCACGCTGATGTGTTTTTGTCTTGGAGTTCATAATTTGGACCACAAATGCTACTAGTTTAGTAGGTGATCTAGAGCTTTGGACTTTTGTAATTTATACAATCAAATGATTAAACACTGATTAGCAATTTGTTTACTACATGTAGGATCGCTAACAAAGTTTTTTATTGTTAAAAATAATAATTAACAGACCGACAAAGCATCAATGCTCGATGAAATTATCGATTATGTCAAGTTCTTACAGCTCCAAGTCAAGGTGACTACTCTCTCTCTCTGAAATGTTTTTTTTTTTAATATACGAATTTAAAATTTATATACGTAATAATTATTGATATAATGGAAGCTTCGTTACCTTGACATTACAATAATATGTAATCGAATATGTGCCTCTGCAACTAAAATTCCCTATGCTCCCTCACCTTTTTTTATCGGTAATTATTTATGTTTCTAGTGGTAATAACATAGTCACCTCATAAATGTATAGTTAAGTTAAATAATATGAGAACGATGAACTTAGTAACCCTTTTAAAATTTATGTATGTAGGTACTAAGCATGAGTAGACTGGGAGGTGCTGCTTCTGTTTCTTCTCAAATCTCTGAGGTAATTTCAATTATTCCCCTTCTTTTTTCTTCTTCTCGATTCTAATTATTTCGGCCAACTAATGGATGTAATGAATCACATAGATTAACATTTATGTTGTCATATCATTCGCACGTTCTAATCATTTTCATACATGATGTTAGGATTACGTAATCAATACAAACAAAGAATGAGATATATCATTTTTTTTATGTTACAACTAATTGAGATAGGTTTATAAGTTATGGAAAAGAATTTGGCTAGGAAGAAGACAAATTAAAAGTAGTTCTGGTCTCGACTTTCTAAAACAAATGAAATTTTCTAAAAAAGAGCAGGAAACAAAACGACAAACTAGATTTGCAACTTTTGTCTTAATAAAGGCAGGTCACGCGTGCTGATTTTCATTTCAACAAAGCAAAAACCAACTATTTCTACATCATCGCTTTAGGGTTTTGTTTTTCATGTTTTTGATTTTATTACCTTTTCAGGATGCTGGTGGGTCCCAAGAAAACACCTCCTCCTCCGCCGCCGAGAATCAGACGGCAGCGAAGATGACGGAGCACCAAGTGGCAAAGCTAATGGAAGAGGACATGGGATCAGCCATGCAGTACCTACAAGGCAAAGGTCTTTGCCTCATGCCTATCTCTTTAGCCACCACCATCTCCACCGCCACGTGTCCTTCTCGCACTCCCTTGATCTCCTCCGTTAAAGATGCCGGTGTTCCTTTGTCTCCCAATCTCTCGGTACAATCATCGAACACAGCTACTAAAACAACTGCTAACGGTAACGTTTCCTCGTTGGTCACCGTTAAAGACGCTCCCTCCGTTTCAAAGCCGTGATAACAGCCGTTTGGATTTTAACTTTTCCGTTTTTGGAGGGTTAGGCTGAGTGGGGGAAGAAAAAAAAACAGAGACAGCGAAAAGTGAGATATGGTGTGGTTTTGGTCAAAGTCTAGAAAGAATAAAAGGTTGCGTTTTGCGGATACGATACCGTATTTGCGTAGACTTTAGTTCTGTCTTTTACCTACTACAAACCACTCAAATGGCACACTCTTGTTTTCACATTTTGTAATAATCAAGTATTTGCATTGTTTTTATATTGTATCCTCTAATCGTGTAACATCGCCGATCAAACGGGAAGTTACAAATTCAATCGATGTGATGTAAAATAGTCCCGTCTAACAAATGTCAATCATGATCATTTTAGACCAAAGAGATCGAAGATCGTACCACACAAGTATGAAAAATTAGCATAGATATTTGAGCAGGTTAATAGTCAGTAACAATGCAGACTAGAACATACGATTACTACATAAAATTGGTAAGACCTCATTTCAATGATTCAATTCCTCTCAATGAGCAAAAACTAACAATCTTTGTTTAGTAAGAGGTAAGTTATTGTATTTGCTCTAAAACAGATAAGTCTCAAGAAAAAATGAAAAAATCTTCTTTCTTTATTTGGTATGAGTTTTGACTTCAAGTTTGATATAAAATGTATTGTGGGCCACATGCATATGGGAAAAGGAATCACGGCGAGGTTTGGAATTGGATTGTGGGACACAGTTTGACTCAGCGAGTGGGTGGCTACTAACTCCACACTACACCAGATCATTTTCGTGATTTTCTAAAACAAAATGAACATGTTACAGTGTGACCTATCCAGAGCTTCAAAATACCGTACTCTAAAATAAGGTCCTCATCCATTTTCTGGATAATCAAAAAGAGGCGTAAGAATTTAGAATTATAACCGAGACAATCAAACCTATGGTCTAAAAGTTTGTCAACTATCCTAATTTCCCAACGATCTTAAATCAGAATACTGTATAGTATCTCCAAATACAAGATAACTATGTTTATATCTATAACACAAAACAATTGAAACTAATTAATTAGTAGTGGGTGACAATTTACCTTTCGAGCATTGATTCACAGTAGATAATAACCTTGACCCCCTAAATTATTACCAAGGAAAGTAAGTTATATACTCATCATTTCTAAAGATGTTGTTTACTAGGATCTATACGTCTTGCTTCTTTTGTATCCATATGATTTGCTGGCACAGCATCAAACCTTCCGGGACTGGATCGCTGATGAAGCATCCTCAAAACGGATTTTGCAGTTTCATCTCTTAGCTAAAACCTAAGAGTCAATCACATCAATTGTTTTAAGTAAAAGATGACAAATGTTGATATGCAAACAAGAACATAGAGTCAGATAACAATTTAGTTACCCCTTTGAATCTGCTGTTTCAAAGGAATTAATTAGAGCAAGAGCATGAAATGGTTTAGCCTTCTGAAACTAGGGAAAAAAATTATATCAATGAATAATCTATGATAAGCAGAAGAAGCCACTCGTCCTTAATCATGTATGAGTCCAATCAGATTGGCAAATCCAGATAAACCAAATAGCAATACATGAAACCAGTAGATGCTAGCTAATATATGCCTTAGAACAACGGGCTATTTCTGCAATGCAACTCGCAATTCAAGATGATTTATTTGAGTTCTACATAGAGTTAGCAAAGACAGTCAAGATAATTTTCTTTTATCAAAAATGACAGTCATAAATTCAATTCAAGGTTCCAGCTAGCATATAATGCGGATTACTTCCCCATTTGTTAATATGCTTGTGAAGCAAAATGGGAGACAAATCAATTAAAGAGCATGACACACCTTCGTGATTGACACCATGTACATAATATCAAGCTCGTGACCACAAGAAAACTAAGTAGAGAAGAAGTCGAATAATACCTCTGAAATGTTCTCTATTTGTATCCTACGCAGAGAGACAAGAGGAAGGAAGGCTGACGGTTCTGTGATCACAGAATAGAATAACCAACAAGTGATTTTTCCTGTCTTTAGCTTCAAGTTAACAAACCAACTGAGAATCCACCATGCTGGAGAACGCACAAGTCTCTACAATTTAATAACCACCATAAGCTATCTTCAACTGCGAAGTTCAAAAAGAAGGCGATTGGAACAAACAATGACAAAGACAATGCAAAATGAAGGCAAAGTGAGCTAATGAAACAAATATTTCTCCAGGATCATCGAGCTATAAATATGTGTTAAACTGGCCAGTACTTCTCTATGCTTACTTATTTGATTGCTACATTTCCAACCTTGAAGTATATATATCCTTGAATTGTCTTCCACCAGTTGATATTGATCGGGTTGTTGTTATTGCTTTATTGGGATGTTCTCTTGCATAGGTCTTAAAGTGATGACAATGTGCAAATCCACAAAACAGGATCCTGTTCAACAACTATATATAAGGATTTAAACAAGGCAATCCACGACACTTTTTCTATCATGGTTACATAGTATTGTCTTAGAGTTACCTATTATCCTACAAATGCCCTTAATACCACATCAGATAGTTATGCATCACAATTAAATCAGAGTTATCATTAAATCTGTCTCCACATTCAATCCCTGGTTCTGAAAACATGATACTCTTTCAGACGGTTTACGAACAGAATCATCTCTCTATGCCCCCCACAGAATCTGAAATTTCATGCTCGTTTCAACTCACCGTTTAAATTACTTTTAAAAACTGATATTTGAATAGCCCATGAAGAACTGCAGAAACAACACCATCACAAGAACCTAAACCAACATTATAAGTACATGAAATTTCCCATATCTCTCTTGCATATATAACTAGACATTTTATACATGCTAAGGAAAATAAGCTGGGATAACACTCTATGCGTTTCCACATGTTATCTGTTTTATGACTTCATTTATTGATTTCAAAGTGAAGCACTTTATACACTTGAACTGGTAATTAACCAAATTTTGCAATTTTATTCATAAGACACAACAGGACTTCATAATTTGACACAAAAATAGCAAATCCTACTGTCTTTCAGATTTATAATCGAAAGAACACCGGTTACTCATTCTTGGAAAGAAAAAAAACAACAATGCCTTCTTAAACCCGTTTAAATCATATCACATTCTGAAATCAAAGCAGACTAGACAATATCATTGGCACCCAACACTTGATATTGACAAAACTTATTTGAGACCAGAATGATTAGGCAACAAAGCTAAGGATCAAATGAAAAAGGAAAAACATCAGATGAGATATTGTCAATTAGGCAGCAACTTCAATTATGGATATCCCGGTGAAGCACATTAGACACTAGTATCGGTAAACCAATTCACAATTTGATTTCATCAAAAAAATAAAAAGATTTTTCTTACTTGAATGGTTGACACGAAATTAGCTAAAGCTTCTTACTTTTCTAACTCATTCATGGAGAGAACATAAAGCCAAACATTCTGAAGAAAAAGACACCAACTCATGCCTTTGCTTAGCACCTTAAAATGCATTTAGTTATCAAAGCAGACTAGACAATATCACTGCAAACTAGGCATACAGTTACGAGCTTGGCCAGCACAACAAAGATCAATAACCCAAAAAAAATAACATTAGTTAGATGGAAATATTATCAATTCCAAAACTTAATTACATCAATCATTCATTTCAGTAGAAAATAGGGGTTTTCAGCTCCTTTGGCAAAAGAAATTCAGAAGAAAATCTTGGAAGGAAAAGGACAGTAAAAAAGCATTTAGGTATAGGGTTCAACCTTTTTCTTTTGGATCACAAGTTGCAAAGACATCAAGTTAAGTCATAAGTGAATATCGCTCCACCTACTACCGGATCACATTCCAAGATAGACTTCAATGCACCAACCAGCATTAATCCGTACAAGCCTAACACAGAAAAGGAAATTATAGATGAAGACTTTTTAAGAACAAACAGCTGGCTTCAGTGCTTCATTACCAACTTCCTCATAGAAAAGTTCCTATTTCCATCAAAACGACACAGAACTAGTGGAAACATGAAATTCCAACTGAAACAAAGAAATATCATCATTTATGGCCTCTGGTGAATCCTAAAAGCCACATCCAGTTTCTGAGAAGCATAGGAAGATAGAAGAA
Source organism: Noccaea bulbosa (assembly GCA_900406535.1). Classification (NCBI taxonomy): domain Eukaryota; kingdom Viridiplantae; phylum Streptophyta; class Magnoliopsida; order Brassicales; family Brassicaceae; genus Noccaea; species Noccaea bulbosa. The sequence goes on from OVBJ01000257.1 coordinate 64,403, forward strand.
GAAAACATACTTACAGCAGCTAGCATTGCATGTTGCTGTTTTGGATCATTTGAGAATTCCAACATGCAAAAACTTTCTTTTTAAAATACACTTAGATTGCATAACGGAAAAAACAAAAAAAAAGAAAGACAAAGAGACAATCAATAGTTAAATTAATCTTAGAGAAGAATGTGTACCGGTGGGGGTTCGTGATCATCAAAACTCGCGCTTTTCCTAGATCTATTAGAAGAAATCAACCATTCCACTACCACACTTGAAATTTATATTTAATCATAAACCAAAATATAAAAATCCGAGATTTGCTCCACCAAACTGCTCGAGAACAAACATGCTTATGCGTATAAGCAAGCACCCACTTCAAAACAATACAGAAAAAAAGAAAAAACGAATTGATTGTGAAAGTGAAAGGGAATCAGTCTTATCCACATCACCAGCCACAGTGCACAACAAAAGAGGTGATAAGAAGGTTAAGTGATATGTAGAACAGTAGAAGATAAGAAGGTAACTGTATAAACAAATGAGAGAGAGAAGAAAGAGAGAGAGCGAGAAATAGGCAACTGACAGAAAGAGGGTGAGCACGCACACGCAAAGTTATGGACACATAACAGTGCCTGCATGTGCTCACTCTCTTCTGTCAGTTTTCTTTGTTGCATTTCTTCACTCTCCTCCTTCTCTCTACTCTGTCATCGAACAACAGAATTGAAAAACCCTAGATTGATTATCTGTGCAAAGGACTCAACTTTTCTTATTCTCCCTTTTTTACCTCCTACTTCTCACAGATCTCTCGGAACCCTAACGAATACTCGAGAACCCTCACTTAACTTGTCTTTTAATTATCAGAGATCTCGTTATTTGATAAGTTTTTATTTCTTCTGCTTCGCAATTCGCATAGTCTGTAATGGCGAAAATTCTCAGTCGGTATATAAAGGAGAGAGAAAGGGTTCGAAGACAGCGGAGATTGTGGTTTTCAGTTTCACTTTTCTTTTAATTTGTTGTGTTTTGTTTCTTTTGCTTTCTAATCTTTTTGATAGAGAGTTTTAGGAGGATCTCTGACACGTGTTTCGTACTGATTGGATAAAAGAGCAAATCAGAGGGTCAAATCTGTAAGAGACTGGGGTCTTCAATTTTAAATTTTTAATCGGGTTTTCAAAGTGTGGCGCGTGTGTAACACAGCTGACGAAAAAGTCTTTAATTGTGCTCACGATTTTTGTCCAATGAATTCAGTCAGACCTACTTTTCTTTTCTATTAATTTGAGTTAAACATCCATTCTATAAACCACTCTTGAAAATGATTTCAAATTGAAGATCCAATCTGTTACAGATTTTATTGGTGAGTATGCGGCAAAGAGTTAACACTTGTTTGTCGGATATTTGAAAGAACGCTGAAGCATATGTTTAAGTAACACACAATTTTTAAATTATTAATCCGATTTGCATAAAAATAAAACGTTCTTCAGTCTCAAAAATCGGTTAGCTTCCAAGTTACAACAACTATCGAATCAAAAAGAAATGTCAACCATATGTCCACCTTTTTGAGAAATATAAGAAATATAATTTCCGATAAACTAAACCCTAATCTTGAAACAATATTAGATAATTCAAGATTGCTCTTGTTTAAAGTTATTGAGATTTAAAAGATGGAGTTTGTGATAGGGATTTGTAATGATTGTGCATCTACCAAAAGCCTATGTTCATGAATATGAATATATTCAAATTCTCATTCTGGTTCTAAGGTCATGTTTTGTCTGATTCTGATTTCAAATATGAAATATCCAACAATCAGCTTTTCCAACCGCTTGTTTGATTGGTTGTTAATTTTTCCCCCAGTAATTCAAACTATATGTAATATTTTGATTCAGCTTGTTAGCCACTTCCCTCGTTTTATTAGTTAGAGGCCATCTTGGTTTAAATATATCTAAGTGGATTACTGGGGAAAAAGATCACCCAAAAAGTACATAATGTGAATACATAGAGTTTTGTTCTTTCTTAATTGGGTCAGGTTTGGAATTTCCTTTTTAGAGGCTAATCATGATGAGTCGCTTTTATTGTCTATTAATTAATATATTCATATTCATTATCTTAGTCCAATAGTCACGTCAGGAAAACTGATGCTAGTGAAACACTTCCACTAACTCGGAATTAAAAAATGGATAAAAAACTGAAATCATGAATGGCACTGGTACATTGTATTGGCTTGAAGAATGGACAATGAAAAAGAGCAAGTTGACCATCTATCTAATCAGATCCATGTTTTTCATCCTTTTATTTTCTTAGATCCCCATTTCTTGTACTTTCTTCTACGGTAGATCTATTGGTAAATTACTGAATCGCGGAAGGGTAACTTCATTATGCGATTCATCATATTCTTACAAATACAAGATTTATACATATTTGTAATGTTACAGTCAACGGTTCTATCATTCTGTAAGATAAAGAAAAATAATTTAAACAAATTATCGTTTCACTACTCCATCTTACAATATTTTACAAAGTCGAGGCTTGAGATCATTGCCGCCGCAGAGGACTTATGTTGTTAAAAAACAACAGTTTTCAAAGTATTTTACATATATTTTAATGTTTAAAATAATATATTCTGTTTTATAGTACTATTGATCAATACAAAAATCGATCATCAGAATTTAGAACTTTTATTCTTCTCCCTATTTTGAATGCAGAGTAGTTAAATGTAGTAAAGGTTAAAATCGTGAAATTAAAAACTATACCATCAAATCAAGTGACAAAATTCTTGTACTAACCACTGCTTAAAATATATATTTCGAGAACGAAGCTTAATTAATCATTTTGTCGACTGGAAACAATAATAGGTTTGATGAGCCAAGTACATAACTACATACTACTTGTACGTAGTACACTACTGCACGACCTGTGTGGTTAACTATGCAAACTTCATAATAATATTATTTGATTCACCCAGCCATAAAACCAAATAAAATAAATAAATAAATATTCTCTCTGTTTCATATTAAACTATGTATTAAGCATTTTTTTTGGAGTAAAATTAAGCAAAATAATTGTTATTTGGTAGGAGAAGATAAGAAAGTTACCTATATAGGTTTGTATAGTTTCTTCGCGAGATGATTTGTACCACTAATTAACTGGGTTTATCAATAATGAATTATTATTATTTGTCTTGAGTGAATTTCGAGACTAAAGGGGATCGAATTTCCACCACTGGGAGACTCTTCCTTTTTTGTGCTTTCGGTTTGGTGTCTGTTTATTGGTTTTGTACCTTTGCCTTCGACGTTTGAAGGCCTTTAATGTTCACCAACCACGTGTTTTTCTATTAGTTCCTGCTTTCTCAACGTCTCCTAAATACCAAGTTTCATTGAGGCGTATTGTTTAAGTGCTAAATTTGAAAACCGAAGATTAAGTTATAATTTTGGTTTCAAATCAGTTTGATCATTAATCTAAACAGATTATATCTATATTATATTAGGTAGAAAATCGAAAACACTAGCTAAATTTGCATTAGTAAAAAATATTTAAAATTAGAACTGCGTCTGTTTAGACAAAATACAGTCGGAAGAGGGAATAGAAAAGTTAGTTTTAAAAGAGAGGAGGCATCTTCTGGGAGTAAATATGATCAAACTAAGTGTACTTTGAGAAGAGACTGACGATAGAAAAAGGACAACAAATTAACTTGAACAGTCTATTTACTCACAAAGACAAACAGGGAAGTACCTGCCAAAAGAGTACCAAGAAAACAAAAATTAGTTTGAAGCTTAAAGTTTTAATTAAAAAACCATATAGCATGAGCGATGATCATGTATATTATATTGTCATCACATGATAAACTAATAAAAAATTACAGTTATAATCGTTTTACGAAAATGACGATTCTTGAAAATCATTAGTTACTAAAAGCACTTACCTCGTGACAATTTGCCTATTTGCCTATTTGCCTATTTGGAGATGTTTCTATATACAGTGTGCAGAGTGATTTAATATCACAAGTAACTGAGTAAGTACTCCTTGGATTCTCTCACACGTGATAAAATTTGGCGTGTACATAACTACATACTACATTATATAAGAGAAATTAAAATATAACATCTAAAACCAAAAATAAATTAAAGGAACGCAACTTGGAGAAAATGAAGGATGATGATGGGAAAGAAGAAAACTAGTTTGGGACATCCCGAGTTCCAAAACCTATGAAAACTCAAAAACTATTTCACTTTATTTTTTTCCATAGCTCTAGACAACACTTATCTACATCTCATTTGTCCACGTTTTTTTATTTTTCTTTCACAAACATGTTGTACCACTTCTCCTTTCGGACTGACTCTTGCTATATAAAGTTTCTAATGCGAGTATAGAAATATCACATGTGTCTCGTAACATGCTCGTTTCAACGGTACACCAGACCAACCCATTTTGTAGATTAATATATGAAACAAAATAAAATGTAGGGCTCAATACCCATGACATCAATTATTCTGTGAATTGTATGTTGTGTTTGTGTACCCTTGTTGCTTTTTACTACCTCAGTTCTCTCAGTTCCATAATATAAGATGTTGTATAATTTATTCTTGTTCCAGAATATAAAATGTTTTAAAAAATTTTAAGGTACTTTTTGCAAATTTCAAGAACTATTAATTAAAAGTAATTGAATTCTTGAAATTATATTGGTTAATATTTATTAAAAAAATGATTTGATTAAGAAAATGAATCATTTATTATTAAATAAAAAATGTTTCTTAATTTGTGTGAAAAGTCTAAAAAATGGGAACGGAGGGAGTAGTAATTAGACGTTAAAACGATGAACGATCCAATTTTTTTCTTGAATTCGGCTCAGTTGAGCCAATTAGATTCTAGCCCAATATGTGGGCTCCGCTATGGATATGTCGTCACATCTTCTATAGGCCCAATCATAAGACCAGTCTCACTAGTCCAGGCCCAACTATAAGACCATGTATGAGACACGTCGTAGATTATTCGTAGAATTCACAATTGAAGTTGCGTTTCTTTTGACCTTTGGAAACTTAGACGAATATCATTATTGGACGTTGACCACAAGAGCCCGAAACCGGTAAACCCCACCGAGGTAGTACTTGCACTATTCCAACTTTCAAGTACTTGCTAAATGAAATTAACACGAAACCATGTTTGTGTGCTTATAAATATCTACCACCAAACGAATTCTTTGAAGCTCTAATAATTTATACCACACAATGAATAAACATTAATAATTTATAGTTCCTCTGACTAAACGTCGTTTTGAAACTTTTTCACATGACAAAAATACTTCTTAATCTCTTATTATATCTCTACTTGCAACAAATTGGACTTTTTATAAAACACTATCCATGTTGAAAACCCACTACAGAAAGCACTTAAAACTTGCGAAAATATACTTTGTAAGCTGTATTCCGTTCCTCTTTTTCACATAGAAACTTTTTAGTATTTGATAATTAATATCGAAGAAAGTAAAACAGGAGCAAATCGTATCGAAAAAGAGAAGCCATATACGTGCGGTGTGGTTATGTTTGAAAACCCATTTTAGAAGCAAAGGTGAAGAAGTATTATAACTTTTTGCATCTATCATATATGTTCGTAAATGATTCTTGTTTTTAGTGAATTGCTCACTATATTAAATCATATAACAGGCCAACAGGGTCGTGACTTAGTCCAACAGATCCCACATGCATATGTTTAATACCATTAATACTACTAGACAAATTGCATTATTCGGATACGAAAAATTGCAAAATTAGGTAACATGTTTTACACTCTCTCTCCTCAACACTGTAGTAATCAAAAAGACAACAACACCCTTGAAAAGCTGAAATCAGAAACTCAGTTTCTCTCCTCCATGGCCACCACTCCCTC